>JAWQFJ010000477.1:5000-24078 GCA_034096865.1 Theodoxus fluviatilis
CTACTCGGTCATAGCAGGCTGAAGTCTTATAGATCTCTGTCTTGAGACCCTGGGTGCCATCCATGTGGTTCACTCTGTAACTTGAGACCCACACAGAGGCCAAGGGAAACAAATAACTGCTGGACGCTTGTAGAGTTCCACAGAGTTGGCTTTGGGCAGCCAGAGAGCAGAGTCCTGAAGACTGGACTCAGGTTGTCTGTCTGCTTCCAACTGTTCTTCTCATGCCCCTTACGCTTGGTCTAACCCCTCCATGATCGGTCTACCCCCTGCCACGCTCGGTCTACCCCCACCACACTTGGTCTACCCCCACCACACTTGGTCTACCCCCACCACACTTGGTCTACCCCCACCACACTTGGTCTACCCCCACCACACTTGGTCTACCCCCTGCCACGCTCGGTCTACCCCCTGCCACGCTCGGTCTACCCCCTCCACGCTCGGTCTACCCCCTGCCACGCTCGGTCTACCCCCTCCACGCTCGGTCTACCCCCTGCCACGCTCGGTCTACCCCCTCCACGCTCGGTCTACCCCCTGCCACGCTCGGTCTACCCCCTGCCACGCTCGGTCTACCCCCTCCACGCTCGGTCTACCCCCTGCCACGCTCGGTCTACCCCCTGCCTTGCTCGGTCTACCCCCTCCACACTTGGTCTACCCCCTCCACGCTCGGTCTACCCCCACCACACTTGGTCTACCCCTGCCACGCTCGGTTTACCCCCACCACACTTGGTCTACCCCCTCCATGCTCGGTCTACCCCCACCACACTTGGTCTACCCCTGCCACGCTTGGTCTACCCCTGCCACGCTCGGTCTACCCTTGCCACGCTCGGTCTACCCCTGCCATGCTCGGTCTACCCTCTCCACGTTTGGTCTACCCCTGCCATGCTCGGGCTACCCCTGCCACGCTCGGTCTACCCTTGCCACGCTCGGTCTACCCCTGCCACGTTCGGTCTACCCTCTCCACGTTTGGTCTACCCCTGCCACGCTCGGTCTACCCTCTCCACGTTTGGTCTACCCCTGCCACGCTCGGTCTACCCTCTCCACGTTTGGTCTACCCCCTCCATGTTCGGTCTACCCCTGCCACGCTCGGTCTACCCCCTCCATGCTCGGTCTACCCCTGCCACGCTCGGTCTACCCCCGCCACACACTCTACCACAAGCACAAGACTCAAGATGTGTGGATGTCAAAGAAGGATGGAAATACAGGGGTGGCACTCACTGTGAAGCACATCTTCTTCAATGCCAGGAGTCCGGCTGCCTTGCAATCCCCCCTGCCTCCTCTCTAAGGCAAACTTGGACTTCTTGGCTGGTTGCTCTCCATCTGCCATCCCCACTGTAAAACAGCAAGCATAATGCAAGTGTTTGACAGCATATAATGTGTGTGCGAGTATGCGTGTGCCTCTGTGTGTGTGTGTGTGTGCCTCTGTGTGTGTGTGTGTGTGTGTGTGTGTGCCTCTGTGTGTGTGTGTGCCTCTGTGTGTGTGTGTGTGTGTGTGTGTGTGTGTGTGTGTGTGTGTGTGTGTGTGTGTGTGTGTGTGTGCCTCTGTGTGTGTGTGTGTGTGTGTGTGCCTCTGTGTGTGTGTGTGTGTGTGTGCCTCTGTGTGTGTGTGTGTGTGTGTGTGCCTCTGTGTGTGTGTGTGTGTGTGTGTGTGTGCCTCTGTGTGTGTGTGTGTGTGTGTGTGTGTGTGCCTCTGTGTGTGTGTGTGTGTGTGTGTGTATGCATGTTTGTATGAGGTTGTGCATGCACTATGAGTATCCATGCACCCCCTCAAAGAAACAAAAGCCCCCAGACAAATGGACTCTGGTAAGGGTAGAGAATCAAGTCTTGTCTTTCTGATTTAAAGGGGTGTATATGTTAGGTGAGTGAGATGCACCTACGGCTAATGAGTGAGAAACATAGGCAACGCCTAGCCCTCAAGATTCTCTAGAGATTCTACACCTAACAAACGCGCCCCTCGACTAGCCATCAAGACGAGCCACTTGCCTAACAAACACGCCCAAGATCTTTAATCAGATGAGAGAGATTGATTGATTGATTGATTGATTGATTGATTATTTATCAAGGATGAAATTTTAGGCATTTCTGCCTATTTTACAAATTGTCCTTGCTCATAAAGAAATGAAAACATGGATAGATAAGGAAAAAAAAGACACAGTAGCTAATCTATGTACAACAGTTGGTAAGATATATGAACAACATGATTAACAATGACAAAGATTTTAGTAGATGCCTTTGACAACTGTCAGCTCAGTGAGTCTTCATGTTCAAGCAAATACATGCCATATGTACAGGCGACAGCAGTGAGATTATCTGAATAGATGGTCACGTACATGGATGCTTTAAAAGACTTCATGGAAGCATTGTTCCTTAGGTGCAATGGGAGTGTATTCCATATCATAACACCTGAGTATGTAAAACTTATTACCTTTGACAATATCTACTCTAGGTTGTGGTAGAATGAAAGTGTTGTGAGATAGTGAATGGCTTGTTTGGGGACGAATGAAGAGATCAGTAAGATACTTTGGTGTTCCTGAATGAGCAATTTTGTGCATAAGGAGGCATTTATTGAGGACGAGGTGTTTTTGGAAGGGTGGTAAGCCAAGATTTCTGATCTTTTCATCCGTAGACAATGTTGAGTAAAAAATAATAAGCTTTGTAGCTTGTCTGTACAGTGATTTAATCTTGTTCAAGTGCACTGCCATGGAGCCATCCCATACAAAAGATGCAAAATTAATATTGGAATTTATGCGTGAGTGAAAAAGCATTGTGCATGCATTGGTGTTGACAAAATGCTTCTGTTTGGAGAGCAAGAAAATGTTCTTAGCAATAGTTTTGCATAAGGAATTGACATGTTGTTCATCTACAATTATGCCTAGCACTCTGAGTTCTGAGACTTGTTCAATGATAAATTCATTTTCTAGCATAAGGTTGATGGTTAAGGGTTTTTGTTGACGTTTTTGTCTTGCAGTTATGATCAATCACTTGGTTTTTGATGGGTTTATATTATAACCATTCTATTTCAAGTATTTGATGAACACCATTTTTGTTAATCATCAAGGGTAACGTTCAGGGTGCATTGGATGGAATTTATGCTTCTGTCGCTTATGCTGATAATGGTGTCATTTGCAAACATAGTGCATTTGATACTTTTGTTTGATTATACTCAATGGTAGATCATTGATATACAAACTGACGAGCAACAGACCTAAAATTGAGCCTTGTGGAACCACTGACTTTACGTTTTCGTCTAGAGAAATACAACCCGTTGACATAGACACATTGGCTTCTATGAGTCAAGTATGATCTCAAAAAGGANNNGAATGAAGAGATCAGTAAGATACTTTGGTGTTCCTGAATGAGCAATTTTGTGCATAAGGAGGCATTTATTGAGGACGAGGTGTTTTTGGAAGGGTGGTAAGCCAAGATTTCTGATCTTTTCATCCGTAGACAATGTTGAGTAAAAAATAATAAGCTTTGTAGCTTGTCTGTACAGTGATTTAATCTTGTTCAAGTGCACTGCCATGGAGCCATCCCATACAAAAGATGCAAAATTAATATTGGAATTTATGCGTGAGTGAAAAAGCATTGTGCATGCATTGGTGTTGACAAAATGCTTCTGTTTGGAGAGCAAGAAAATGTTCTTAGCAATAGTTTTGCATAAGGAATTGACATGTTGTTCATCTACAATTATGCCTAGCACTCTGAGTTCTGAGACTTGTTCAATGATAAATTCATTTTCTAGCATAAGGTTGATGGTTAAGGGTTTTTGTTGACGTTTTTGTCTTGCAGTTATGATCAATCACTTGGTTTTTGATGGGTTTATATTATAACCATTCTATTTCAAGTATTTGATGAACACCATTTTTGTTAATCATCAAGGGTAACGTTCAGGGTGCATTGGATGGAATTTATGCTTCTGTCGCTTATGCTGATAATGGTGTCATTTGCAAACATAGTGCATTTGATACTTTTGTTTGATTATACTCAATGGTAGATCATTGATATACAAACTGACGAGCAACAGACCTAAAATTGAGCCTTGTGGAACCACTGACTTTACGTTTTCGTCTAGAGAAATACAACCCGTTGACATAGACACATTGGCTTCTATGAGTCAAGTATGATCTCAAAAAGGAAACTGATATTGGATTTTTCAAGTACATTGAGAGTTTACAAATGAGAATTTTGTTGGAGATAGATAGAGAGAGAGAGAGAGAGAGAGAGAGAGAGAGAGAGAGAGAGAGAGAGAGAGAGAGAGAGAGAGAGAGAGAGAGAGAGAGAGAGAGAGAGAGAGAGAGAGAGAGAGAGAGAGAGAGAGAGAGAGAGAGAGAGAGAGAGAGAGAGAGAGAGAGAGAGAGAAAGAGAGAGAGAGAGAGAGAGAGATAAAGAGAGAGAGAGAGAGAGAGAGAGAGAGAGAGAGAGAGAGAGAGAGAGAGAGAGAGAGAGAGAGAGAGAGAGAGAGAGAGAGAGAGAATTTCAGCTGTTGAGCATTCACACTTAACATTTAGAATCCTGGTATTTGGTAAAGATGCAACATATGTCAATGTCATGTCTGAATGATATATCAGAGTGGAATGGTAATATGCTAAGCCAACTGCATTGTATGAAACCATTATAAGCAGACTGAGTTACTTAGAGAAACAAATTGTCGACATTTCAAAGACAAAAACATTTTATTGTATCTATAGGTGTGTGTGGAAAAAAAGAAGATAACTGATGATAATAAAATTGCTATCATTGAATAGAGCATGAAAAGACCTTTCCAGTGGTATAAGAATGAATGCTGTATGTCAATTTGTTCAGAAGCAAAGTTTTTTAATGGAATAAAATTTGGTCTTTTGACTTACTATATCAGACAATAGAAAATCATCAACCGAATAACTTACACCAGACCACAAAATCCTGCATAACTTTTTTATTTCTCTAGGCAGTTTAGCTACATGAAAAACATAGATATCTCTGGAAATGTTATGACTAGTACTATACTATTGATCTAAATATTGTCAAGCATAATCTAATGAATTTGGTTCACTTATTAATTTTAATAATTATTTAATTAATGTTGCCATTACGATGTAACAATATTCTCACAAAAGCACCATTATTATTATTGATGCAAGTATTTGAACATTATTTCGCCAACAGAAAGCTTCATAACTCTAGAAACAGACAAATGACTTATCAAAGTGAAGTGGAGATCATTAAATATACTTTTTAAACTGCAATTAATTATATGATTAATTACGAAATGTGCTTATTCAGACAAACATTTACTTGGGAACAAATGTCCGAACAGTCCAGAAAGTCAGCTAACTAAAGGAAACAGGCACAGCCAACAAGGTAGCAGACTAGTACATCTTTTTAAAAACCACACTCAGAGCGTTCGAAGTTTCTACTATCACATCACCAGTAAAAAGAACGACTATGAACAATCAGTGGCCGCGGATTGTGTCACTGTCACGACTCGAGAGGAAAAGGTGTTTTGTAAATAAGTTTATAGGGTGGGGCTTTGGGGCCTTTAAACGGGTTGTCCGCTTTTTAGTTTGGGGTTAGGCTGTTCAGTGTTTGGCACGGGTTTTGCTGGGGTGAGTTGATGAGATTTGTTGCGTGGGCACGGGCTGCACGGGTTTGCTGGGTGTTATCAGGCTCTGTGATGCGGATTTCGATTTCGCCGATTATGGGTTCAGGTGTGGCTTGTTCCTAGTGAGGATGTTCATGTTTCTCGTGCTTGTCTGGTCGTCAACCTATTTAGTAGAGTTTGCGGAGTGGCCGGTCAGTGTGGTGGCCGGCCAGTTGTTACTCCGGGTCGCAGGGTGAGTGGATGTTGTTTTGTGATTCGTCCAAGTCGGGTATTTTCCATACGTTGCGTTATTGCATTGTGTTAGGGAGAGTTTACTGTTTCTGGTCGTTTTGTTTGTTGCAGGCCCTGGCGGGAAGATTGTGTCCTGGCCGAAGTTATTTGGCAGAAAGTTGTGTTCTGGCCTGAATTTATCTGTGCTGAAGATTGTGTTCTGGCCGAAGTTGTTTGGCCGAAAGTTGTGTTCTGGCCAGGGTTGGCGTGTCCTGGCCCGAGTTTGGGATTTCCTGGCCTGGGGTATCTGGATGGACTTGTGGGGGTGTCGGTTGGTTCTGGAGTGACGTTTTGTGGAAATTGTGCTGTGGAGGGACTGAAGGGGAAAGGCTGGGTGATTTGGACTGTGGCGGTGGAGTTTGGGATTTGGACTGTGGAAGTGAAGTGCTGTGGGAGTTAAACTGTGGAGTGAAGGGTGTTGGGATTTGTGCGGCGGAAGTGAAGGGTTTTGGGATGGTTGCAGTGGAGATGTAGGGTTGCGAGTTGTATTGTGGATGGGAAGTCAGAATGTGTAATTGGTTCTTGTGTTCCTATGTGTATTAAACCCTTTTGTTATTCGTTTACCTATGCTTTCGTGTTCTATCTCGTGTTCGTCTCATCCCTAGTAGCACAGGGGTAGGAAGTGCTTCCCTTTATACAGAAACAGGAGGGTCATCACCACCTAGCAGCTCCTGACAGTCACATGACCACAATTTGGACGAGCAAGTCGATCGAAATTTGATTTCAAATTTGAAAGTCAAATTAGAAACTGTTGACAAATAAAATAAACTCAAGAACATGGTTAGAACAAACTATAGGTATCAAAATTCTCATAAATATAATTATTCAACAAAACAAGAAGGGCAAAGCCCATACGACTCACATGCTTGACCTTGACCTTTATATGACCTTGACCTTCAGGTGACCTTCAAGGTCAAGGTCAAACAACTAAACCTACCAATGACATCATACACTAAGAAATGATTTACACATTTTTTTCCTACCAAGAAAAACATGTGACCTTGACCCAAGGTCAAGGTCATCCAAGGTCATGCAACACAAAGCTCTTAATTCAAGACATAGGAAGCACAATGGTGCTTATTGGCACTTTCTACCATGAGATATAGTCACTTTTAGTGGTTCACTACCCCATTTTGGTCACATTTCATAAGGGTCAAAGTGACCTTGACCTTGATGATATGTGACCAAATGTGTCTCATGATGAAAGTATAACATGTGCCCCACATAATTATTAAGTTTGAAACAGTTATCTTCCATAGTTCAGGGTCAAGGTCACTTCAAAATATGTATACAATCCAACTTTGAAGAGCTCCTGTGACCTTGACCTTGAAGCAAGGTCAACCAAACTGGTATCAAAAGATAGGGCTTGCTTTGAACTATATACCACTTGTAGCTAAGGTCGCCATTCTCAATAACGTGGGAGAAAATTGGGAAAATGTGAAAAATGACTGTTTTTGAGACCACATTTATGGCTCCTGTGACCTTGACCTTGAAGCAAGGTCAAGTCACTATGTATGTTTTTTGAGGCCTTGTCATCATACACCATCATGCCACATTTGGTGTTGATAGACTTAATAGTCTCCGAGAAAAATCCAACGTTTAAGTTTTTTACGGACGCCCGGACGGACGGACGGACGCCCGGACGCCCGGACGGACGGACGACACGGCTCAGTACATAGACTCACTTTTGCTTCGCATGTGAGTCAAAAATTAATGACTTCATTTGATAAGATGCAATTTTTTAAATGTCTGAATAGGAAATTTTTACCGAAGTCGAAAAATTGGTGACTCCACGGCGCTTGAAAATACTCCTATTTTTTTTTTAATACGTTAAACAAAAACTGATAAAACATATTTTAACATGATTTATCTATAACCTGAACACAGTTACAAGATCATTAAGACACTTATTCGATGTATGATTGACGACTGAAGATGAAGGAATATTCGATGTATGATTGACGACTGAAGATGAAGGACATTTTCGAAGACGCACAGTTCCACTCTGACTCCGAGTACTGCTAACAAGATCTTTGCTGCTAATTTATATTAACTAAATATTTACCGTCCATTTGAACATCTCTTTCTGTTTCAGTCAGACTGGAATTTTGTCCACTGCCTGGCGAAACGTCTTTTCTGCAAGCCACCAAAACCTCATCATCAGATTCAGGCTTTCTCTTTTCAACTCGTTTTGAGAGATCGAGGTGGACGGATAATTTGGCTTCTTTGTTCGCTTCGAACTCTTCCTGCGCCCGCAGCAGCGCTTCTTCATCATCTTCCTTTAAGTTTGGCCGCCTAAGATCCATAATCAGTATCTCCAATCAAAAACAAACCATGCAAGTAAAGCTTCTTCGAATACTGGTGTCCTTAGGCAACCGTCATTCGACTTCTAACAGGAGGCTGCCATAAACGAACGACTCCATTTTGTTTTGATCATTTCCGCTTCCTGCGGAGCGTTTGCTTCCTTAGCAACGACATTAACAGGTGGCCTACCGGCTTGATGTGTCTAGTTTGGTGATTTGAGATAACTCCTTCACAAATTTCATCAACTGGTTGAAATCTACAATACTCCAGGTATATTGTTTACGATTTTGATTGATCGAGACATGCTCACTTTTGAATTTACAGCATTTGATATTTGACTCGTACGCACAGGTCGGTTGTAAATGTCTCAAAATGACAACAAACTCGATCTACCTTCAAAACTACTGAGAGAATCCGTTCCGAAAGCTATGCATTGCAATTTGTATGTTTTTGTTGTCCTGTCCGCTGGGTTGAACGGACATAACAGCTGGTGGCCTTTCCCATTTCAGAAATGTCAGTAACACCAGCGAAGGAACAGTCTAATGTTGAGGAGGGAGGTGGGGGGAGAAATGTCGAAGGTAACAAGGCAGCACGTAAGTCCGGTGGAACCCACTCTCGACAAGCCTCCGTCGCTGCCAGTTCCAGAAAGAGCAGTCAGAGCATTGACAGCAAGGCAAGGAGAGAGGAGCTCTCCCCTGATGGGTCGATGATCAACCCAAGTGCGGATATGCGAAGTATGCGTCGGATGATAGCGGAGGATCCCGAGTGGTCCCTAGCTACGGTGCCCAACCTGACGGAGCTGTGCATCCAGCACATCGTAACCAACTTTGAGAGTGAGTCTGTCTTTTCTGTTATGGTACATCACACTGCATGCAGCATTAACTGCCAAGCTATGATCTTTTCCTGAGGTACAATTAAGTAATAATTACCTCCATCACCGGTGGGTAGACATAATTTAGGAACTACTTTAAAAGCATGTGATTGAAAAGTTTAGATATGCCACATGCCATTCACATAACATGCACACACGCACGCGCGCACACACACACACACACACACACACACACACACACACACACACACACACCATGCATGGAGACAAATGCTGTCAGGGTTCACTTCACACACTAAATGCATTGCCTGAAATGAATAGATTTAAAAGTAACTTTGAAAACTTCATGACTGACTGCAAAAATTCACCAAAAATAATTATGTTTTGCATTTATTTATGTCACCATCTGCTAACTTTATGCACACAAAACATGTGCACTGGGAATTTCAAAATGACAGTCAGTGAAAATCTTGGTGTAATGGCAAAAGTTTAATGCATGTTTTAAACAGAGCACTTGACTGTTGGATTTCAAACAAAATGGTTGCAATGAGCCCTTCGATCTCTGTTGTCTTTTGAGCTAGGATGAAAGGAGGGGGAATGTATAATAAAATTTTCCCTCCATCTTTTTTTTAAATATACTGTCATTCCACTTAAATGTCCATACCAAGTATACTTGGTGAATGTGAAGCTTGAGAAGGAGGAATCACAAATTCTATGGAGACCATCAGCAGCATATCCATTACCAAATCTTTGTGAAGGTGTCTATAAATAAATTCATGTGGGGACATTGTTTACTTGTATTCTTGTTGCTTTGCAGGCATATAGGTTCCATATGCACTATTTCTCTAAATAAGCCAACATTTAGACTAGGTCAGAGAAGAAAAAAAGTTTTTGATAATGTAAAATAAAAAGGAAAACAGAGGGGAATAATTTGATGGTTATCAACAAATTATGTGCTGTCCATCTTGCCTGCCAAATGAGCCCTTGGGGAATCCACTATTACAGTTTAAAAGAGAAGCTTTTTTCAGCACAAAAAACCAACAACTGTGATTAATGTTCAATCTGGCTTTTTTATTATAATTTTTTTTAATGTTCAGTCTGACCTACGGACCCTATTTTTTCTGATCATGTAACATAACCACAACTGAGTTTTTTTTGGCCTGATGAAGAATATGTTCCAGTTTAAATTATTAATTCCTGTCTGTATGAATGCAGCAGTGGACTGCATATCTATTCATCTAAGACGGTCATGCATGCAATAAATCATTTTTGTTGTCTTTCTTTCATTGCAGACAACTCTGATGTTCTCAATAAGTTACTCCTCAAACACCAAATCAAGGTCTTGGAGAAGATCTCGGTGGATCTTCCCCTCAAAATCACAGGACTTTTAGTGGACGATGAAGGGTATTGGCAGCGCTGCTGTAAGGCAAGGTGGGAGATTTGTGACGTGTCAGACTATGGAGGCAGCTGGAAGAGGATGTATTTTGAGAAGAACCTGCAGGAAATCATTGAGCACTTTGTCCCTGAAAACACAGAACCATCCAGGCTGAATGAGACTGTGCCCATCTCTGCCAATTTCATCAAACGGTTAGACATTCGACAACTGCTGCCACCCGTACGTGAGGCCCCAAAGGGTCCCGACTTTGACGATGTGTCAGATGCTGGAAGTGATACTGGGGATGAGCCAGAGTGTGATCACTTCAACTTCGGGTCTCTGTTGAAGTTCCTGCCTAACCTGGAGGAACTACACCTGACTTATGGTGTGCGGGACTGTGGCATGAACTTTGAGTGGAACCTGTTCCAGTTCACTGCTCGCGACTGTCTGCAGCTTGCTCAGAGTGTGGCAGCTTGCAAGCAACTGAGGGTGTTTAGGCTGCACCGCAGCAAGGTGGATGATGATAAGGTGAGACTCTACACTCAGAACTGAGTAGCATCATTCTAAACACCATCATTTTGTAAGTGGACTACATGTATTGTAACTCAAGGTGCTTTTGAGTACAGTAGTATTTATTTCTGGCCATCATGGTGTATGAAAAACATGGGAATGATTTTTAGTCATGACAGCCTTTGATCTTCCTGTATAGAGTATAACATTGCAATGACCGGGCATTGGATTGATCTGTTGTTGCTACATTTGAAAGCCTCCATTGATGGTTAAAAGAGGACTGGCAGAAAATTCAGCATATCATTGCAGCCAGCTTGGCCTACAACTACTTTTGAGAGTTTGAGAGTGTCTCTATCTCTGGGCAAGAAACTCAAGGAGTGGAAGTGCAAGAGGTGAAGGGTTAAGGGTGAGGTTTAGGTTTGCTAGCTTTTGTTGGTTTTGTCTAATGTTCAGTGATACTGAGTGAAGGTTAGTTAAAAGGTTTTTTTCATCAGGAGATGAATCATTAGATCCATAATGCATATGTGACCTATTGAATTAACATGCGCATGTGTGTGTGTGTGTGTGTGTGTGTGTGTGTGTTTGCATGTGTATGTGTGTGCACATGTGCACATGCATGCACAGGCATGTGTGTGTGTGTGTGTGTGTGTGTGTGTGTTTGTGTGTGTATGTGTGTTTTGTGTGCATCCTTACTGACCCTTTGGTGAAATTTACTGCAACCAAGTTTTACAATGTTATCATTCTCAAGTCTGTTTTTCAGCATGTAAAAGATGTCTTACACAGAGCTTAAGGTTTCCATGTATTTTGGACTGTAGGTTGGGGGTGTAGAAGAGGGGGGGGGGGGGGGTGAAAGAGAGTGGGGCTGAGGAGGTCAGGGTAGTAGGAGGTGGAGAGGAAATGTTGGTTTGTTAGTGTGGGCAGAATGAGGGGCATGAGGACACCATAAGTATGTCTAGAATGCATTTGTACACTAATTTGTGCAGTTTGGTGAATTTCCCTCATTCGCTAGCAGCATGGCAGTGTTCTGGATGTAGGTATGTATGTCTATGTAAATTGTAATGACTACTTGTTACCTCCCGAAGAACCAGGATTTAAGTCTTCTTGGCTGCTCTACAAAGACTTTGCTTTGCTTGCTGTTGACCATGGCTGTAAATCAACAAAATTAATTTCATTTAATGTTTAGATGATGATAGTGATGATGATCATTTTATGTTTAGATGATGATGATGATGATGATGATGATGATGATGATGATGATGATGATGATGATGATGATGATGATGATGATGATGATGAAAGTTATCATCACATGTATTGATGTACTACTAGGTGCGAGTGCTGATCAGCCACATCCTGGACCATCCCAGCCTGATAGAGCTGGACCTCTCCCACAATCTCATCAATGACCGCGGTGCAAGGGCTGTTGGCAAGTTCCTCAACAACCATAGGTCTGTATTGAACTGTTTTGAGGCATGGTGGTTCCTTGTAAATATTGACAATAGAAGAGGGCATTGTTCTCTTGCCCCAGTTTTCTTCACTGTGTTATTATTTTCTTATTCAGATTCCAGTCACCTCACACTTTGTTTCTAGCATGTCAAGCACATGAGTAAAAAAAGTCAAGAATGCATTCCAAGTCTCTAACTCTAATTTTGCAAACTTTTGTTCGTTTGTTTTTGCTTTTTGAATTTTTATTTTGCAAAGGTTATGGTTGTCTACAATTGATAAAGATAAATGAAAACCAGAAAATTGGCTCCCATGATAGATGTGCTGTGTGGATTCAGTCTTCTGAACAGCAACAGCTGTCATCTAGTTCCATGTATCTCCTCCACAGCCATAAACGTTCATCTGGATCTGAAAACATATTGCTTCTCATGACTGCTGAGTAATAATGGACAAACATGTTCTTCTGTTTTTCAATTGCACTGGGTTGTCGTTGTGGTTAAATTGCAATGTCTTGTGTTAACAGTCTGCAGTGGCACCCACTGGGTGCAATTCTCTGATAATCAACTAGTTTCAGGCACCAGGAACTGTAATCAGGCAGTACTGAACTTGTGTATCTTTTCTGTCCATCAGCCAGCTGGTGAATCAGGTAACACTGAACTTGTGTATCTTTTCTGTCCATCAGTCAGCTGGTGAAGCAGGCAGTACTGAACTTGTGTACCTTTTCTGTCCATCAGCCAGCTGGTGAATCAGGTAACACTGAACTTGTGTACCTTTTCTGTCCATCAGCCAGCTGGTGAATCAGGTAACACTGAACTTGTGTACCTTTTCTGTCCATCAGCCAGCTGGTGAAGCAGGCAGTACTGAACTTGTGTACCTTTTCTGTCCATCAGCCAGCTGGTGAATCAGGTAACACTGAACTTGTGTATCTTTTCTGTCCATCAGCCAGCTGGTGAAGCAGGCAGTACTGAACTTGTGTACCTTTTCTGTCCATCAGCCAGCTGGTGAATCAAGTAACACTGAACTTGTGTACCTTTTCTGTCCATCAGCCAGCTGGTGAAGCAGGCAGTACTGAACTTGTATATCCTTTCTGTCCATCAGCCAGCTGGTAAAGCAGGCAGTACTAAACTTGTGTACCTTTTCTGTCCATCAGCCAGTTGGTGAAGCAGGCAGTACTGAACTTGTGTACCTTTTCTGTCCATCAGCCAGCTGGTGAAGCTGAACCTGTGCGACAACCAGATCCACGCTATGGGGGCTCAGGCGATCGCCCACGCGCTAACCAAGAACACCACACTGACCTCACTTGACCTCCGTTTGAACCGTCTGGGAGACGAGGGAGGACAGGCCATCTGCCGGGCGCTGGTCAAGAACAGCACACTGACCCAAATCAACCTCGGCAGCAACGACATGGCTGAGCCCACGGCGGCCATTTTGTCACAAGTGGTCATGCAGAACAACACGCTTCAGTGTATCGACCTCTCCTGCAACAGGCTCGGACCGGTCAGTCTTTTTCCGTTGGGAATATACATACATAGATTGTATTGCAGGTGGCAGTTAAAAATAGTGTTTTTTCTTGTAAACTTCTTTCTGATAGTTTTGTCACAAAAAGCAAGTGTATGGAGGATGTCAAGAAGCCTTTTTACAGGACAGTCCTATCCGTTCAGCTGCAAAAGTTTAGGTGTACCAATACATGATGTCGTTACATCTGGAAATTAGGCATTACTCTGATTACATTTTACCACAGTACGGGTTTAATTACCATGCACATGGTCTCAAACTCCAATATGTACCTCTGCAACGTTTACACACGTCTTTCTGGGTCAAGTTTGCATCATGTTTTCTGGAGGAAAGTGTTTAAGATTGTCCTAACATCAACCTGCTCGAAAACAACAGCCTTTCTCTTAACCAGGAATTGAAGAAGATTTGTTGCAAAACATTTCCAAGCGAGAGAAATATGTTTCTACTCAACCTCCCACTTAGACCTCATGACTTGATTTCTAGTTCTTGTAAAATCACCGCCGAAGAATAAAACAATCTAAACACAACGTGAATTGTTATGTACATATATAGTGGCTGTATCCTATTTAGAACTGATCCCAATTATCTCTGTCCCCCTCAGGACGGTGGAAAGCAGCTACAGGAGGGCATCGACGAGAACACGACAATAGTGGAGATGGACCTGCGACTGACCGAGTGCGGGCAGGAGTCGGAGTATTGCATCAACCAGATCCTGCACCGCAACCAGGAGGCCAGGAGGCAGGCTGCACTTAAAGAGCTGGAGGCCAACCAGCCCCTCCCCAAGAAGCACGCCGAGCCCCAAGCTGCCCACAGGTACAAGACTTACGTGTCCCGCGCCATCATATAGCAGAGTCACTTCAGATTCTGCATAGTTAGATCCATTTGCCGATCTGCTATTTCAGGTTGACAAGACTCGCCGCAAGTAGTCATGCCAAGAGCATGCAACTTTGGTTGTGATCATAAGTTGTTACATAATGTCTAACAGTTGTCCAAGAAGGTGTTTTATGTACTCGTTGTGGTCATCTAGAACAACCAGTCATCATGGAGCTTTCACTTTCATCTTGCATTTTCCTGCTACGTTCTAAACGCTGCTGCTTTGTCACACTCTCAAATGTCGAGCCCTGTCACGTGTCTATCACCGACTAGCGTCCTGCAGCATCAGCATCATTATTTTGGTTGCTTAGAAACACAGCAAGGGAGAGAAACACCCTTTGTCCTGCTGCAATGACTGACGGAGGTAGGACAGTGTAAACGTTTGAAGAGCCAGTAGTTACACTGTGTGATGGGAAGGTCAGAAGCAATGCTAGCAATGAACAATGTACTCCAGGACTGATGTGAGATTCTTTGTGTCACAAATGCAAAAACATAAAAATATTGACCGTTCATTGCCTAGATGTACAAGTACTCATCGGTGGAATAAGTTATTGTCTCCTGTTAGAAAAATGCAACGTCTTTCAAATGGCAGGTCATCATAATCGTACTAAAGACATGTACGTAGTCCTGTGACTAAGATGACATTATCTTGAACATCTCTCCCATACTGGAACACTAAGGATCTGCATCCAGTCGACATTTTGCCGTTTTTGAATTGCACGTCTGTGACATGGAAAATGTACAAGTCATCTGGAGTTTGACAGATGTTTTATCAAATATGTGCCACGATTCCTTTATGGTCATGTTTATTTTATATTGAAATGTACATGTTTATCGTCTACCGACAGTTATACATCTCTTGTGTGGTTCCCCTCTTGTGTATTTAATAAGTGCAGTGACCCCTTTCCTGAGGAGATAGCCTATAGCTTAAGTGATTTGCTTAACAAATAAAGTCTGTGATTAAATGGATGGTTGCAGTGCAGATGTACAGTGTACAGGTGGTAAAGATCATGCATTGTTCACAAATAAAAGATAACCGCTTTCAAGAACGTTTTGTGGAACAGTTTGCTTTCTTTTCGTGTTATGAAAGACATAAATGACAGAGTGCACACTTCAATTATATGTAGTAGTGTTCAAAGTAGAGTGAAAATATATTGTATTGCCCACCATGTTTCCAGGTACGTGGTTGTAGATAGTTCACAAATAGGCCTACTAATCGAACCACGGTGCGGCAAGGTATTCGTTTCCTTTCTCTCCATCATGGTTTCACGTATCATATTTGACACTTTCTAAACATTTTCCTGAGCGTGTCTTTAACGTAGACCCGAGAACTACAGAGACTCATTGGGTCGTTTTCAACGTTCCTGCCACATAATGATCTGTAAGTGTAACACAGCGTCAGGCTCAAACAAAGGATGAATGGATGGAGTCTCACGGCCTATCAGCCTTTGTAGGCTATTCAAGGTCGTTGGTAGCGAAAAAACTCGAAAGCTGGTTGATTAGAATAAGAGCAGGTCAAGTCACTATTTGCTTGTCTGTATGTTTTCTTATATTGCGCTAAACGTTTACGTCGCTCGGGCGTGCTCGATGCGCCACATTTACTGGTCTTAGGCAGAACAGTCGGGTGTTTTGTTCCGCCTTGAACTTCGTCAGGGAGGGCGACTTTCGCAACTTTCCTTGCACCTCATCCCACAATGTGGAGCCTGCAGAGGAGAACGACTAGTTATTCGCCTCTCACGAATCGCGTAGAGAGACACGGAGGGTCTATTCTCGCCCTCAACCCGCTGGGGGAACGCAAACGAAATTAATTTGTCGCATCCTGATCGAGTGGGAGGATGCCTGACTACGCGCACAAAGGGGGGCGAACAATGCCATTCCAGTGGCCCTCATGCCTCCCGTGATTTTTCGGGCGAGATAAAGTCTACTGCTCTTTTATACGCACACAGGTGTTTTCATGCATGTATGCGGAAATATTTTCTGTCAGGGACTTTTAAAATACCCACTCTGGTGCTTTTTCAAAACGACATAATGTGAGTAATTTCTTTTTAAGGATAAAATTGGACACGCGTGTAAGTTTCTAAACGTCTCGATTCTAAGCACTTCTCTTGCTAAGTCTCTGGAGCGAGCAAATCTGAAACTATTCAAAATCTTTACTGGGTGACGGTAAAGGCGTAAGTATTCGAGAAGACGCCATTTTTGTACAGTTTCAGAATTACATCAGCACATTTAAAGTTCGCACCGAGACCCATCATTTCTTCTGGATTATCCGTGTTGATAATAATTATGTGTAAACGTTTGGCATAATAAAACTTTAGCGCCTGTCCATATGAGCATTGCCAAATCATGGTATGAACATTGTATCCATGGTTTAACTCTCAAAAAGATAAACAAACGCATATCTGGCTTTCCCCCCATTTATTTTTCCATCAACAACGGTTAAACATCGCATGCATTCATACGAAGTAGCTTCGTATGTGTGAAAAGACGAAGATGTTATAATACAGACCGATAGATATACATGTATATAGTTTTACATACAGAGCCGTAGCCATGGACACAAAGAAGCGCCTTCATCTTTGTCCACAATCTCATGAAACTCCATCCGGGTGCGTGTCTATATGCCCCCGTCTCTATATGCCCCCGTCTCTATATGCCCCCGTAAAAAAAGTAACAAACATTATATGGTTTTTTAGGCGTTTTAGGACAAAAGAATCAAAATGGCCTTAAGAATTTTTGACCAAAAAACATACCGCAATAGCGGCCCCCCGCAATAGAAAAAAAAGCGAAAAAATTTCTAAGTTCAAAATAAAAAGTAACAAAAATTTTATGGTTTTTAGGCGTTTTAGGACAAAAGAATCAAAATTGTCTCAACAACTTTTGTTACCAAAAAAATCCCGCAATAGCGGCCCTCCGCAATAGAGAGCCGACCCCTATAACTCTAACCCTAACCCTAACCCTATGTGGCCATGAAGAACACACTCAGACAGGGGGCATATAGAGACGGGGGCATATAGAGACGGGGGCATATAGAGGTGTCCCCCTCCATCCATGAATCTCCGAGAAAAGCCATGCACTCCCTATGGTTCAGTGCAAAACTAAATGAGTTCGATACATTGCTGAGTGGCATCACGTACCCAATTATATAAGCAGGTAATACACAGGGGCGGATCAGTTCTTTTTTTTTTTTTTTTTTTTTGGGGGGGGGGGTGTTTCCAAACTTTTTTTACGAGCGGGGGGGGGGGGGGGGGGGGGGGGTAAAAGTGCTCAACCGAAACGTGAAAGATCCAGAAAGCGGGGGGGGGGTGGGGGGTTGTAACTGCAAAATGGTCCATTCTGGCGCATTATAATCATGAGCATTAGGCTACCACTTTCAGGCAGCAGATTTTGTTACTGAAGAAATATATATATATATATATATATATATATATATATATATATATATATATATATTTCTGTTGCCGGGGGGGGGGGGGGGGGGGGGGGGGGGCAATTGCAAACAAAACCATGAAAACCAAAATTAATGGAAGACACTATTAGTGCTGACTGAAACGAAACGCATTTCACGTGGTACAACACAGCAATTGCAAACAAAACCATGGAAACCAAATGGAAGACACTATTAGTGCTGACTGAAACGAAATGCATATCACGTGGTACAACACAGCAATTGCAAACAAAACCATGGAAACCAAACGGAAGGCAAGGCAGGCAGGCAGGCAGCGTCTGTGCTTGGCACGGAGCGGCAACTCAAGACATCTCATGCACACGCAGCTCGTCTGCAACAAAAATCGCAGTCGTCAGCAAATGCAAGCAAATGAAATTGATAGTTAAAGAACGATCATTATGAAAACAAAATTATGCTAACTGTATGTCATGTTTTACTGGAAAACTTGGTTGTGTGAGGCGAAGGAGAGCGACAACAAAGAAATCTTCGTTTTGAGAAGAAGACGAAGATTCAGTCGAAACGTATCGTTGCCCGCTAACTCTCTCTCTCTCTCTCTCTCTCTCTCTCTCTCTCAAATTCATTTGTAACTAACTATTATACGCCCACGTGAGAGTTTCCAAAATCGCACAAATACGTGACAAAGTTGTCTCCCCCTTGACCACAAGCCACACGCGGCAGCGTCAGGAATTACCTCCCTTAGGTCAACAAGCCGCAAACCTCTCGCCTATGCTCGGGTTTGGGCCGCCAACACAGCAAAACCAAGCAAAAAATTAATGCGAAGATTTTCATAGCTGGCATTTGTCTCGTGCAAGTATTTTCAGCTGTTGTCAGACTACCGAAGGACTCCTGTGTTGCTAAACACAACGTGCAAGATTGGCAGAATGCGTAGAAATGAAAAGGCAAGCTCGAGAGGGGAGTTTTGCCAAGGTGAGA
>JAWQFJ010000478.1:5000-20431 GCA_034096865.1 Theodoxus fluviatilis
ATTTAGTTTCAAAGTTATCTCGACAGTGTCTTTTCATGTGGATGACTTACTTACATACTTATTCCCTTGAGTTCCTTGTGGAGCATAGGGCCTCAGCAACAGTCCTCCAGCGTACTCGGTTCTGGGCTACCTTCCTCAGCTCTCCCCATGTCAGGTGGCAGCTCTTCATCTCTTCCACGCAGGATCGCTTCCAGGTGGTCTTGGGGCGACCAACTCGTCTCTTGCCCTGAGGATTCAACTGCAAGGCCTGCCTTGTGATGTCATGTGGAGGTTTTCGCAAGGTGTGTCCGATCCACCTCCACTTCCGCCTTGCGATCTGCTGTCCGATGGGATCCTGTTTTGCCTGCTTCCACAAGTCGGTGTTCTTGACTTTTTCTGTCCAACGGATCTTAAGGATGTTACGGAGGCATCTGTTTATGAAGACTTGGAGCTTGGTGGTCAGAGTGTTGGTGACTCTCCTGGTCTCAGAGCCATAGAGGAAGACAGACTTGACGTTGCTGTTAAATATCCGGAGTTTTGTGTGGGTAGAGAGGGATGTTGATCTCCAGACTGGTCTCAGAGTATTAAAGGACATCGTTCGTACATTCCAAGTTCCGATCTTCGTTGTTGCTTTCATCGTTAGAAGATTTGTCGGCCGGCTGGCTTTCATGTGGATGAACAGCTCATTTATTCCCGTTCTGAATCTGATCACGCAGTCTCTATTACAAAAGTTTATGTCCACCAGTAATAGTTATCTTTCTGCTCCAAAACAGCTTTAGTTCTTAGTAACGGTATATTATGTACTCGCAATCAACTTAAGCCACCACTGCCGAATCCATTCTTTAATGAGTCTTCTTTTTATAATTTTCCAAACTGCTCGTTCGTTGGTCGCTGAGAGGGAGAGAGCGAGAGCAAGCGAGCGAGGGAGAAAAAGACTTCAGATTTCACTTTATTTCTGCCGACGACCCATCAAAAGAATAAAAGTTACACGAGTAATGTTTCAATAAACACGTGTTAAAAGGGTAACAATATACATTAGAAGGCTGACACATGTAATACATGCGATTATACTGCATATCGAACAGGGACAAAAATTGTTGAGGTTTTTTGTTTGTGCCATTTTGAATTAGTGCTTGTATACACATTATCTATCCAGGTAATATCTACACAAATGTATATATACAACTTTCAGACAGTGTTATATACAGACATGAAGTAGAAATTTAGTGTTACATATTTGCAACGTCTAAAAGTTCCTCAACCTTTTGGGAGCGGGCGCGCGCGCGCGAGAGAGAGGGTGGGTAGGTGGGCGGGAGAGAGAGGGGGGTGGGGGTGGAAGAGAGAGAGAGGATGGGAAAGAGAGATAGGATGAGAGAGAGAGGGGGGTGGAGGGAGACACACACACACACACACACACACACACACACTCACACACACACACACACACACACACACACACACACACACACACACACACACACACACACGAATACAGACAGACATACACACAGGTACTCAGACAGGCAGGCAGTCATGCATGCAGGCAGGCATGCATGCAGGCAGGCAGGCAGAAGTTTGTTCAGTTTGAAGAATCGCATAATGACTTTACAAAGTTTACATGAAAAGGGCCAAGTAGTTAGTGTGCGACTCTTGTTAAAAAACGGAAGAAACACACTCTGAGGGTACAGACTATAGTGCAGATTATTTCTCTCCTTTATTACCCACATTGCTTCCTGTGACTGGGCTGAGCTGAAGACTGTGGACTTGATGGGGAAGTGAGCGTAAATAAGGCCGTTGCATACGACCTGCGCTTCCCGCACGTTCCACACTGACGCTCTCCACACGTTCCACACTGACGCTCCCTACACGTTCCACACTGACGCTCTCCACACTATCCACACTGACGCTCTCCACACGTTCCACACTGACGCTCTCCACACGTTCCACACTGACGCTCCCTACACGTTCCACACTGACGCTCTCCACACTATCCACACTGACGCTCCCCACACGTTCCACTCTGACGCTCCCCACACGTTCCACACTGACGCTCCCCACACGACGCTTTGTGTACAGCGCTCATCGCTTGCGACACCGCCAAGCCGCACAGCTGCATGTGGAATGGATTAGAACCTGTCCTATTTTGTGTTGAGGTCCTGGCGTCGCCCAAAAACACTTTAAATTCCTCCGCGTTTTGCTGATGAGGCTGTGTGAGTGCCCATTGAAAATGTCATAATCGCACAATGTATACAACGAGTGAGAACGAGGTGACGAGGTTGTTCGAACTTTACAGAGAGCAAGTGCACGTTTAAGATAGAGCGGCACGTGAGCGAGGCGCGCGTAAGTCAGTGAGCGAGAGTGGCAAAACAGCCAATCAGTGAGCGAGAGTGAAAAAACAGCCAATCAGTGAGCCAGAGTGGCAAAACATCCTATCAGTGAGCGAGAGTAACATAACGTGATCGGCGCACGGTCATCCAGAAGGACGAAATTCAGATTACGTAATGACACATTCCAGAGACCCAGCATGTTTGGCTGCAAGAGCAGTCGACTAATCACAGAAAAAAACTACAATATTTTGCTGGTGAAACGTCATCTCATGAATAAAGAAGGGGATCAAAGACAGCCTTCCAGTATGAATGGTCACCAATGGTCTTCACGACAGTGTAGTGACGAGTGACACAGTACAAGGTCACCAACTGGGATTCCAAACTGCAGAAGCCTTTCGTGGCAGACATTTTTGGTCAGCAGAAATGATTCGTCTGCGCTCAGTTACACTACATTTTCTCCTTTTTCCCCATATCATTTTTTCCTCTTCTCTCTCGTTCAACGTCATCCCCCATCGCTTCTTGTCTGTCCGTGTCCATTGCTCTGAAGAGACGAGAACTGTTCTGCGTGGGTGGAAATGGCGACCTGCAGTGACTGCCAGACAACAGTCCCCAAACAGCGTGGAGTGCAGACTCCGTGGCGGTCCCTGCTGTCCACCCTTTGATCGCACTGACCTCTGTCCACTCTCATCGTCTGCCGTCGTCTCTCTTTCCAGCACAAATCCCAATTGTTGGGGAGGGGGGGGGGGGGAGAGTAGACCCACTGCGATTCGTACAAGGTGAATTGCTGGGGCAACTGAGACCGGACTTGCTCTTATGCCCACCTCGTCAAGTGATGTTATGGTCACTGGCCTTTAGTAGTGCACATTCTGTAAGGCATATAGGCCGCATAATCGTTTGCTCATTCATTCGTTCGCTCATTCATTTGTTCATTCATTCGTTCGTTCGTTCGTCCGTTCATTCATTAATTTTTTATTTATTCATATGTGTGTGTTATTGTTTGCGTGTCTTCTTTCCCATTTGCACTGGGGGTCGTTACGTAATCCTGGAAATCGCTGCATTCGTCACTGAATTCCATCCTTTTTCTTTTCACAGACACCGGGGCTGTCTCTCTAGGACAACTTCCACCATCACTTTGCCGTGACCTCAACCTTTGACCTTCAACGAGAGCCGGGGGACGTAGCTTCTGACGTCACACTACATGACTTGCAGCGGCGCGAGGGACGCGACGCCGTACGACGTTCTGTACCCCGACTATGGCGACGTGGATTCCCGAGTCAAGTCCTTCACGGGCTGGCCCGGCCAGGTGGCGGGGCAGCACGCCAGGGTCATGGCGGTGTCCGGACTCTTCTACATCGGGTCTGCGGACCGCGTCCGCTGCTTCTCTTGTGGCACCACGTTTCGCAACTGGCAGCCCGAGAACGACCCCCTGCACGTCCACCGCACTGTCGCCCCCCACTGCTCCTTCATACGGGCAATCACCAAGAACCACGCCCCAAGGAACCTGCAGGCCAGTACCACTTCCAGTGGCGACGTTCGAGCTTCCGGTCAGGAGTCCCCAAAACTGGGAGACAGCGTCGGCTCCAGTGCCACCACAGGAAGTTCCGCTCCATTTGTCCGAGGCTCTGCGGCCAGCGTGGTGTCCGGACTGGACAGAGGAGCTTTTGGCCGCGGCGTGGTCACGTCCAGGGTCCAGATGACTTCCACTGCATCCGGGGATATCTGCGAAGACGGTCCCAGCGGCCCAGCCGTCGCGAGCATTTCCAGCAACAGGGGTGATAACTCTCGCCGAGATGGCTCCGACTGGGTTGCCTCCCCTGGGCGTGAGCTCCACAGTCCAGCAGTGCTGGCGGTGCTGGAAATGGGCGTGGCCAGGCACACCGTGGAGGCGGTGCTTAGAGACCGCAACTCACGTGGTCTGCAGACTCCGCTCACCGCAGTGGAGCTGTACACCGCCTGCCAACACATGACCACGTAGATGCTGTGTCAGGTGACAGGTCAGGCGGGAGGAATGCTCCCCAGGGGAAGGCGATTCCTAGCGAGAGCTGCGGTTCCGTTCAGAAATTTGCGTTCACTGCGAGTGTTTGTGTGGACAGGTCCTTGAAGGAGAAAAGCTGTGGACTTCGCGAGCGCTCGCCATAAACGCTCGTCTCAGAACGTTTGGATAGCTACAGATACGAATCTTTGTCACTTGGGAAACGCCACCGACAATTCAGTGGAGCGTTTGGGAAGCATCGAGTTTGTAATTGACTCATGCGAGTATGTGAATTTGAGTGATTCTGTAACTGACTGATACAAGAGAGTGTGGTTTATCTTGTACCTGACTCAAAAGAGCCACATAGTGCAACATCCGATAAAATGTCACGTCCTCAGTACTCGTTCGTGCGCGAGATGCAGTGTGAGAAATCAGCTCCCATAACGACACATGCTGTTGCCTTTAGAGAGATGCAGTGTGAGAAATCAGCACTCATAACGACACATGCTGTTGCCTTTAGAGAGCTGCAGTGTGAGAAATCAGCTCCCATAACGACACATCCTGTTGCCTTTAGAGAGATGCAGTGTGAGAAATCAGCACTCATAACGACACATGCTGTTGCCTTTAGAGAGATGCAGTGTGAGAAATCAGCTCCCATAACGACACGTGCTGTTGCCTTTAGAGAGATGCAGTGTGAGAAATCAGCACTCATAACGACACATGCTTTTGTATTTAGAGAGCTGCAGTGTGAGAAATCAGCACTCATAACGACACATGCTGTTGTATTTAGAGAGCTGCAGTGTGAGAAATCAGCTCTCATAACGACACATGCTTTTGCTTTTAGAGAGCTGCAGTGTGAGAAATCAGCTCTCATAACGACACATGCTGTTGCCTTTAGAGAGCTGGGCCCAGTTTCACAAACGGGAGGTTTCGATGGTATAAGCCCGGATGCCGTAAGTACCCTATTCCAGCAGCTGTGAGAATTGTTCGGACGATTGCTATACGCTATTCCAGGGGTGTTTTACGAAGCACCAATTTGGGTCGACTTAGCTATGGCAGCGAACCAGCGAATACCATGGCTTACGCTCTCTCGCTCCGGGGTCGGCTCTCTATTGCGGAGGGCCGCTATTGCGGGATTTTTTGGGTCAAAAGTTATTAAGGCCATTTTGATTCTTTTGTCCTAAAACGCCAAAAAATGTTTGTAATTTTTTTTTACCGAAAAGAAGCATACTGTGTCTCTCTCTCTCTCTCTCTCTCTCTCTCTCTCTCTCTCTCTCTCTCTCTCACACACACACACACTCACTCTCTCTCTCTCTCTCTCTCTCTCTCTCTCTCTCTCTCTCTCACACACACACACACACACACAAGCTTGATTCTCACGAATTCAGGTCCTGCCTCGACCAAGCTTTACAGACATTAAATACTGATGTGGATTTGGCTCTGAGATGTTTTGTTCAAGTACTTCTATCCAGTGCCCACTGTATGCAGCGACTGTTAAGCTAGGTTCGAAAAATGAGAGGGTTACCTTCAAGTGGTTTGACCTCGATTGTCGGCAGGCAAGATGGGATGCTCGACATGCACTTTCACAGGCTAAGAGGAGTGGACTTAGACTAGGCAGGGAACAATTCGTAAAGATGAGAAATCACTACAAAAACGTATCCGTGAAAGGAAAGAAACTTATTTGAAAACTACGTGTCTAGCCTTAATAAAAAATGTACAGAACTCAGCAGTCTTCTGGCCTATGATGAGACAAGCCATAAACAGAGGAACTCCAGCTCATTCAATAGACCTCAAAGACTGGAGAACATACTTTCAGGGTCTTTTCAATCCCTCTAATCTGAACAGGTGCACAACACATTGTATCCTTGATGGACCTTTTGTCCAAGATGATAGACTTGATGCACTGATTAAAGAAGAGGAGGTACGACAGGCATTAGAAAATATAAGTCATAAAAAGGCGGCAAGGATTGACGATATTCCTGGGGATTATCTTAAATATGCAGCAAGATACGTGACCCCATTTCTTGTTTCCTTTTTTAACGTTCTGTTTGAAAGAAAGTACTTTCCTCAATGCTGTTGCAAATCCGTAATAATAACAATACATAAAAGTGGTGATAGATTTAACCGAAATAACTATAGAGAAATTTCGTTATTGTGTAGTGTCAGTAAAAAATTTATGTCTGTTTTGACACAGCGTCTGCGAAACTGGGCGGAGGAGGGCAGGAAGTTTTGCCCTGAGCAAGCTGGGTTTAGGAGGGACTACTCGACCATTGCTCACATGTTCACTCTCTTCTCAATTGTGGTCAAGCATGTGTATGGTAGTGGTCGAGGGAAGCTCTATGCCGCATTCGTTGATTACCAGAAGGCATTCGACTCCGTGGACAGATCGCGTCTCTGGAAAGTTCTGGCCGAGGCTGGGTTGTCAACCAAGTTCCTCAGAATGCTTCAGGCAGTATACACACAGGTGCAAGCGTGTGTACGGTGGGATGGAACTACCACAGACTTCTTCGACTGCTCGGTCGGTGTAAGGCAGGGGTCAGTAGAGTCCCCGATAGTTTTTTGCCTATTTATTGAATATGTTGCAAGATATATCCGTAGTCATGGGCGGCACGGCGTGCAGTTGGTACCTGGGGCGACATAAATCTTCTCTCTTATCTTTGCAGACGGTATTGTTTACTTGCTACAACCCCTATTGGCTTGCAAAGCCAGTTAGACAATCTCCACCGTGCGTCCCAAGAACTTGGCCTCACCATAAATACTAACAAAACTAAAGTCATGGTCTTTCGTAGGGGCGGTTTTTTGGGCCGGGGAGAGAAATGGTCATTGGGAGGTACACTGCTAGAAGTTGTAAATCAATATAAGTATTTAGGGTTTGTATTCACCACAAGATTGTCTCTCTCTTCTGGCCTTGACAATCTGACTGTAAAGGCCAAAAGGCAAACCGTACAGTTGCTAAAGACGATGTGGACTCTCCACACTATGAATACAACCATTTTTTTCCGTCCATATGATGTCCAGATACAGCCATCCTTACTTTATGGTTCTGAGTTGTGGGGTTTGGAAAAAGAGACTGTGTTGAAAAGGCACACTTGTTTGCATGCAAGAGGTTTTTGAATGTAGGTACAAAAAGTTCTAACATTATGTGCCACGAAGAACTTGGTAGATATCCCCTATATATAAATGCAATGATCCGGGCGGTGAAATACTGGCTGCGACTTTGTAAGATGGCTGCTGATAGACTGCCCAAACAAGCCTACATGATGTTGCTAAAGGAGGATACGTCAGTAAAGATGAACTGGGTACGATCTGTCCAGCAACGCCTATCACACCTTGGGTTTGCGTATGTTTGGACAAGCTGTGGGACTAAAAATGAAAAGGGTTTTATTCGGGCGCTCTGACAGAGATTGCGAGATTGCTATCTACAAGAGTGGAAAATGAAACTCACTGAGAGCGATCAGCTTACATTATATAGTCCCTTTAAACAGAAGCTGGAATGCGAAAGTTATCTGAATAGTGTGGATATAAAAACATTTATAGGGATGCATTTGTTCGCTTCCGTCTCAGGAACAACGCTCTCAAAGCAAACCAAAGAAATGAGCATAACTTGGGGAAAAAATTGTCCATTCTGTTCAGAGTATGAGGACGAGTGTCATTTCTTAATTCACTGTCAAGAATATGATGATCTGAGGAAAAGATACATTTTAAAACATATACAGAAGAAGAAATTTGCAGAGGTACAATATCTTCTAGATGGACGAAATGTGACAAGAACACGAGACGTTGCTATGTATGTATTTTATGCTTTTAAACTACGCAACGAAAGGCTGGACAATTCCTAATATAATCATGTATAAGCACAACTGTATCAATTAGATTAGTTGTTTCATTATCATTATGACTTGCAACGAAGACAAATTCCATGAATATATATGTGTGAATAATTTGCAGGCAAACTGCATGATACCAAGATCATGCTCACAAACGCAAATCTTACATGTAAATACGTGTACTGTTAACGCCATTATCATACTTCTAGTTTTGTAATATAATAGACTACATAATGTTGTATGAAGATATATGCAAGAGATCTATCTTACTAGCAATTTGTTTACTGGGAGAGTGGTCTACCACTATACGTAACTCCATTTCAGTTTGTATGTGTCTCTTTTAATGCAAGTTGGGTCGTCGGCCTTAATAAAGACATCAATCAATCAATCAATCAATCTCTCTCTCTCTCACACACACACACACACAGACACACACACACACACACACACACACACACACACACACACACACAAATATGCGCACAAACACACGCCCACACACGCACAAATGAACAGACGCATCGACATACATATATTGTACACACACAAGCACACATACATGCGCGCGCACATACCCAAATACTTGCACACACGCGAGTGCGCGCATGCAAACACGCACACATGCACGCACGTGCGCGCACACGCACCCCGATCCAATTACTTTCTGGCACCACGAAGGCAGAGGACAGAGGACCATACCTCCTCCCCCCCCCCCCTCCCCTCCTCCCCTCCTCTCCTCTCCCCCTCCCCCCTTAAGAAAGTCAGTAACTTTAATTAACCTACTTGGCTTTATTTGAAATATTCCATTTTCGTTCTCAACCTCGATGCGGATAGTTGATTAAAACTTTGGAAACCATGGACTCCTCGGACACGAAGACGATGACGAAGGAAAAACTGCAAAAAAACTGCATGTAGTGTGTGTGGTCACGTGTCATTTGTACGCACCTAAGGGAATCCTGGTTTGTTGTATTGATTAAGTTTCTGTAGTATGTGTTTTCTTCTCATAGAATCCAATAAATGTGTCTGGCGAATGGAAGTTTTGTCGTCGTCGTAGATGATATTCTATACCTCTGAGTTTCGTATTGGTTTATCATGATACACACACGCACGCGCGCGCACGCGCACACACACACTCTCTTTCTCTCTCTCTCTCTCTCTCTCTCTCACACACATAGAGAAAGAGATAGAGAGAGAGAGAGAGAGAGAGAGAGAGAGAGAGAGAAAGGGGGGGGAGAGGGAAAGAGAGAGAGAGAGAGAGAGAGAGAGAGAGAGAGAGGGAGAGAGAGAGAGAGGCGGGGGAGGGGGGGGGGAGAGGAACAGACAGACAACAGGCAGACACGCCAGATATGTACTAATTTCTGTCGCACACTGTCTGGACAGGACAGCTATGGGACACTGACATCCGAGCTTGTACAGAACACAAAGTATGTTTGAGAAATTCAGCATACACACAAATGTATTTGGGTTTACAATGCTCCAAAAGGATTCCATGATTTGATGGGTTGCTCGGGAGGCTATCATGCAGTGTACAGCCAATTCACAAAACACAAGACAGTTCAAATAGCAGCACCCTCCACAACCGAGTCAGTCAGAATTTTCCCTAGAGTGACTTCCAATTGGAGAAAAATACTGTTGGGGTGTTTCCTTTCCATTTTGGCATTGTCATTAAGAGTGGCTTCCCACACGCATCGTGTGCCTCATTTGAAACAGTCCAATTTCGTCTTTAACCTTGCTACATAATGACACAAAGGCAATCATCCCTATCAAATCTGGACGAAAACAGTAGAAATAACGAATTGGGGAATCGGGGGGATGAGGTTGGGGGGGGGGGGGGAGATTGGGAGGAGGAGGTGGGGGGGGGAGAGGGGGAAGGAGGGGGGGGGGGCGGGGGATGGGGACATGTGCGACATCTTGACGAATTTGTAGGTCAGGCATTACTGGTCTGATTACGAAACAACCTGTATCCACGAAAGGAGCATTCAAAATACAAACTTAGTGCGTACATTAAAATGACTGCGAATAAACTTCTGATTGAACTGGTAGTGGAGGGTCAAAACGTTCACACACACACACACACACACACACACACACACACACACACACACAGACACACACACACACACACACACACACACACACACACACACACACACACACACACACACACACATATTGTTTTGTACCTTATGTTTTGCTTGCAGTGTGCATGTACGCAGCTCGTTGTGTGCACTGCTTTGTATGCAATGTTTTGTGTGCATTGTATTGTGTGGTAGTGTGCTGTATGCAGTGTGTTGTACTGTGTGTTGTATACAGTGTGCTGTATGCAGTGTGTTGTATGCAGTATTTTGTGTGCAGTGAGTTGTGTGCAATGTATATGTACTATGTGCAGCATGCAGTGTGTCGTGTGCAGTGTTTTTTGTGCAATGCATTGTGTGTTGTGTGTTGTGTGCAATGTATTTATTTACTGAGTGTGTTGTGTACGGTGTGTTGTGTAAAGTGTGTTAAGCAATGTTGTGTGCAATGTGTTGCGTGCAGTGTGTTGTGTGCAATGTTTATGTACTGAGTTGTATGCAGTGTGTTGTGTGCGGTGTGTTGTGTAAAGTGAGTTGTGTGCAATGTTTGTATGTGGAGTGTTGTACGCGGAGTGTTGTGTCCGATGTGTTGCTTGCAGTGTGTTGTATGCAGTGTCTTTGTACAGTGTGTAGTATGTGGTGTATTGTGTGCGGTGTGTTTTACACAGAGGGTTGTGTGTGATGTACAGTGTGTGTTTGTGTACAATGTGTGTTTATGTGTGATGTACA
This sequence comes from Theodoxus fluviatilis, assembly GCA_034096865.1. Classification (NCBI taxonomy): domain Eukaryota; kingdom Metazoa; phylum Mollusca; class Gastropoda; order Cycloneritida; family Neritidae; genus Theodoxus; species Theodoxus fluviatilis. The sequence continues at coordinate 15,907 of JAWQFJ010000478.1, forward strand.
GTGTGTGTTTGTGTGGTGTACAGTGTGTGTTTGTGTATTGTGTACAATGTGTGTTTATGTGTGGTGTACAGTATGTGTTTGTGTATTGTGTACAAGGTGTGTTTATGTGTGGTGTACACTGTGTGTTTGTGTATTGTGTACAATGTGTATTTGTGTGTGATGTACAGTGTGTGTTTGTGTGGTGTACAGTGTGTGCGTGTGGATTGTGTACAATGTGTGTTTGTGTGTTGTGCACAGTGTGTTTTTGTGTGTGGTGTACAGTGTGTGTTTGTATGTGATGTGCAATTTGTGTTTGTGTGCTGTGTACATTATATGTTTGTATGTTGTGTACAGTGTGTGTTATATACAGTGCGTTTTTACATGTGATTTAAGTGTATGTTTGTATATTGTACACCTGGTGTTTGCGGAGTGTGGAAGAAGATTCCGCCGAGTTTTCAACAACAGACGCTACTGGGTTTTCTCGCTCAGATGGTTGTTTGGATGGTTGCTTGGTCAGTCGGTTGATGGTTGGTTGGTTGGTTGGTTTCGTTGGTTGTTTGATTGACGGGTTGGTTAGGTTGCTGGCCGGCAAGCTGGCTGGCTGTTTGTTTGGAATTTTTCTGTAGAAGGGAAACATTTCCACCCTGATTTTACTCTGAAGACCTGGAGCAGCGGTCTGAGTGAAGGGAGGCAACTTGCTGCAGACTGGCGCCATTTTGACTCAAGCCAGAATGACTGTGGTGAAGCCTCACTGGTACCACACATTCACGGCACCGCCTTTCGTGCTCCTGGACAGTCAGTCTTCCAGTCAGCTGCGGTGGAGTCTGCTTCTATTCCATATGCATGAATGAATGAATGAATGAACGAACGAACGGATGAAATAATGGATGATGGACGGATGGATGGATGGATGGATGAACGAAAATACGGATGAACAAATGAAGGAATGGATGGATGCATGGACGGATGGATGGATGAAGGAATGAGTGAACGAACGAATGTAGGAACTTAGGGTGATGATGTAGACGAAACCGGTGGTAAGGTTCGAGTGGTAGGGAGCTGGAAGCTTGAGGGTAGAAGGGAGCAGGTATGAGACAAGGCGTAGCTGCTTTCCACAACTTTATTAACCCATGTGTACAGGAGCTCCAGGCTGGTCCGAGGCCGGATGTTAATGGAATGGACCCATCCCTGACCGTGGTGGCAGTGGTCTCTCCAGCCTGTGTTGTCTCCCAGATGATGGTGGGTCTCTCTGAAGCGTGCACTGCAGCCCCTATTGACGGGGATGGACAAGCGTAGGTACAAAGAGAGAATCAGAGGGGCTCACTTCCGGAAGACTTTGAGAGAAAGAACGGAAATTATCTTTTCCAGTGGAACAGGATAAGGGGTAACGATGAAGATAGACAGTGGGGTTAAAGAGGCGTAGGCGGGTGTTGACAATCTGGCTGCCAGAAAGCTGACGTCTTGGACACAACTATGCCAGCCAGTGTCCAGCCTGGGAGCAGACAGAGAAGAGGAGTGGCCACGATCACAGCAGGAGATAGAGGAGCAAGGGGGAGTAGCGGGTGGAGAGAGAGAGAGCAAGAGAGAGAGAGAGAGAGAGAAGAACGAACGAACGAACGAACGAAAAGTTTATTTGATCAGGCCACCGGCCCATTTCAAAGGAGTTTACAGTATCTCGTAGCACAATTATATTACAGGTTCAAGTCAATTACAGTCCCGAGACAGTGTTACCAGTAACCAGCTAATCAATGTAGAAACTGTCTGATTCGACAGAGTCTAGTGCCTCGGATCTTCTCTTGAAAGCCTTCAGCAAGAAAACACTTACTGGTCTGACCACAGATGGACTCTCTGCTGAAAACAGGGTGACAAGATCATTCCGAGGGATTCTTCAAGATATACCATGATATATTGGCTGACGAATATCAGAGAGATGAGAGAGAGTAAGAGAGAATGAGATCGAGAGAGAGAAGAGAGAGAGTGGAGAGAGAGAGTAAGAAAGAGAATGAGATTACAGAAGAGCAGAGAGAGATGAGTAGTACGATAGAGAGAATGAGAGCGAGCGAGAGAAGAGAGAGAGAGAGAGAGTGCGAGAGTTGCGAGAGAGAGAGTGTTGTGTAGAGAGTGAGAGCAAGAGAGAGAGTGAGACGAGAGTCGTGATAAGTGAGAGAGAGTGAGAGAGAGTGAGAGAGATAGCGAGAGAGAGAGAGAATGATAAGATAGAGAGAGTGTGTTAGAGAGAGTGAGAGTAGAGTGTGAAAGAAGAAGTGTTGAGAGAGTGAAGAGAGAAAGATAGGAGAAAGAGAGAGAGTGTGAAGAGAGTGACAAGAGAGAGTGAGAGTGACAGTGAGAGAGGGTGTGTGAGAGAGTAGCAGAAGAAGGAGATGAGAGAGTCAGAGTGTTGAGAGAGTGAGAAGGTAGGAAAATGAGATAGAGAGGAGTGAGGACTGAGCGTGAAAGAGATGTGAGAGAGAGTGAGATAAGTAGAGAGATGCGATAGATAGATAGAAATAGAACGAACAAACGACGAACGAAAACTTTATTTGTTTAGGCCACCGAGTCCGATTACAAATTAGTTTCAAGAAAAAAAGATTGTAAATTTATGTACATGACAGGGATCAAGACTAACATCTAGTCTTGCGACTTACAACGCGCACGAATTTAGACGTTGATCGCGTTATTCTCGAAGACCACTTTCTTCGCCACCCCGTGCAGCGTGCTCGTTGCTGGTTCTGCTTTGCTGAGGACCTGCTGCGGAGTTCCTCGTGCCGCCGCGTCCGCCCCAAGATAGTTGCCGGGTTTGTTGTGTCTGGCCCGGCGGGCTGGTGTGACGGTTTGACCTGTGACGGAGGCTGGAGTGTATGGATTCTCAGCATGCTGGTGGAATTACACGTCGTCTGACGGACTGTGCACGGATCGCTCCCCGGTGACAGTCTGTAAACTGGTGTGATCAGGTGAAAGCTCGCATCGTGCGATCGGCAGAGCTTCGCCGTCTGGATCCACCACCGGTTTGCGAGGCCCCAAAAGTTGGCCCACGTGACTTCCGTCATTCACGCCGAATTCGCTACCACTTCCTGTCTATCTTTCCATTTTAGAGATCATGGTGGTCAAAGCGTGAACCGCCAACCTCCGCAACCACTCCCATGTCCTCCCCAGAGATAGAAAGAGAAAGAGTGAGAGAGAGAAGAGTGCGAGTAGTTTTGTTCGAGAGGCGGAGAGAGAGTGGTGTGAGAGGAGTGAGGAAAGGAAATGAGGAAGAGTTGATGAGTGAGAGAGAGAGTGGAGAGAGAGTGTGAAGAGAGTGAGAGCGAGAAAGAGAGAGAATGATAGAGAAGCATGAGAAGATAGAGAGCGAGTGTGTTAGAAGAGAGTTTTCGAGAGTGTTGAAAGAGAGAGTAGTGAGAGAGTGAGAGAGATAGAGAAAGACGAGAGAGTGTGTCAGAGGGATGAGTGAAAGAGAGAGTCGATTGAGCGATCGAGAGAGAGTGGATGTGTGTGAGTGAGTTGAGAGAGGACGAGAGGTGAGCGATGAGTGTGATAGAGAGAGCGTGAGAGAGAGTGTGAGAGTGAGAGAGAGAGAGTGAGGAAGAGTGAGAGAGAGTGGGTGAGTACGTGTGAGAGAGAGTGTGGTGTAGGGAGTGAGTGAGAGACGAGAGTGAGAGAGCGAGTGTGAGAGAGAGAAGAGAGACAGAGTGAGAGAGAGAGAGTTGAGAGATGAGAGAGAAGTGGAGAGTGAGAGAGATGAGAGTGAGAGTGAGAGAGATAGAGAAAGAGAGAGAGTGTGTGGAGAGAGAGTGAAAGAGTAGAGTCGAGAGCGAGAGAGAGAGTAGTGTGGTGGAGAGAGTGAGAGAAGAGAGGTGAGCGGGATGAGTTGTGATGAGAGTGAGGGAGAGAGAGAAAGAGAGAACAGATGGAGATAGAGACAGAGCGTGAGAGGAGAGAGTTTGAGCGTGAGAGAGAGAGTGAGAGAGTAGAGAGAGTGTAGTGGAGGAGTGAGAAGAGAGTGAGAGTAGAGAGAGGAGCGAGAGGAGAGTGAGATGAGAGGAGAGTGAGCAGGAGAGGGAGAGAGAGAGAGAGTGAGAGTGAGAGAGCGAGAGAGAGAGAGAAGGGCTTATTACAAGTCACATGGCAAAAGATCGACATAAATGGAGGCACCGGCAAATAAGTTCTGATGGGAAAGTACCTTCCTCTTGTCTACAATACTTGTATGCTTATCAATCTTTGCAGGCTGTGTAGGGCCATTGAGCAAAAAAACCCCACTAGAACTGCTGGTCGAGTAAAGAGCTATCCAAATCTCTGTTTCCTTTATGTAGGCTTCTGTGTAGGCCCGCACGAGACCCTGGAAGGTGGAGTGGTGGGGGGTCTATTCCTCCCCCAACGCAGGGGGAGAGCAGGCAACCTACGCCAAGGTGGATGCTGACAAAAGTGAGGCGGAAAGAGAACTTGGGTCCAAACCAGGGTCGCCAATGACTGGACAAGTACTATCTGTGCTGGCGCTGTCCGTCGCACTTGACCTGGACACTGGGCAGGATCATTTGCAGTAAAGCCC
>JAWQFJ010000479.1:0-22500 GCA_034096865.1 Theodoxus fluviatilis
CGGAAAAAAGGCCGTAGTTAAGCGGTGCCACCCTAGAAAGACGAGCCCATATGGGCGGAAAAGCGTGAGGAAAAGAGATTGGGAAGCTCCGAGCGAAGGCTAGAGGGGGGGAAAAGAGGTGGGGAAGCACAAAGTAGGAAGTCCCGAGAAAGAGCGGAGGAAGGGGGGGGCGGTAAACAAGCGGTGCGGAAACGAGAAATGAAATTACCGACTCTAACCATCAGAACTACCCAATCCATTAATCAGACACACTCAAAAGGTCTTCTTCAAAACTCAAACACTGAAATCCGTCAGAAGAGGAGCATGTCCACAAAGGACCTTTCTATCAGAAAACAGCCAGACGCCACGGTTGCAAGGCAGCCTCTCAGCGCTGCCGCGGTTGAAGGGGGGTGAAAAAGCCTCCGCCGGACACAGAAGGAATGACCGCGCCTTGGGTGAAGAGAGGCTCACCACACTTAGAACCCTGTCTCCCACACGCCTCATCTACTTGCTTCTTTTCCCCACTGACTTTCCGAGCGGACTAAACTAGTCAGGCTAGTTTATTTCCATCTCCATCATAACACGAAGACAGACCGCTATGGTTCTCTTTGTTTTCTAGAGTTAAACAGCCATTGTTTACACTTGAAAAACCTGAGGAGAAAACCAGACTAATATGTAAAAGGGAAAACGGTTTGTTTTAATCACTATTTTTGATTGCTCTGCCCACGCCAGCCCCCAAGCCTTACCTGGGTGCCAGGGTAGAGCCGTGGGGTTGAAGTAGCCGCAGCTTGGGCAGGAACCGGTAGAAGTTGGCACACGTCTGCGGGCAGTTCTGCGTACAGGTCCAGCGCAAAGGCAGCCACGGTAGGCTTGGGCTCCACCCCTGGCCAAGAGGCTGAGGCCTCTGCATCCTTCACACACACCCGTCAGGGTCGGTGTAGCTGTTGGGGCTCAGGGAAAAGATAGGGTACCCAGGACACGCCCACCACAACCCGTCGCGTGTGTGTGTGCAGTGCAGCGCCGGCCGTGTACGTTTGGGTGTTTTTGTGGTGTGCGTCCTGCATGACTGCCGCATGCATAAAGTATGTGCTGTCGCGTACGGTGGTGAAGTGTGGGAGTGGCGCGGTACTATACTGTGCGCCTTTTTCTCTTTTCGCTCCCCACCCATTACCCCTCTCCACGGCCCCCACCTGCCCCTTCGTCCGTCCTCCGTCTCTCCCGCCCCCACCCTACCCACCGCCGCGATCGTGTTGTGTTGTATGACGTTTTTGTTATTGGCCTCGTGTTGGTGTATGTGTTGTGTGTATGTGTGTGTATGTGTGTGTGTATGTGTGTTATGTGCTGTGTTGTGGTGTGTGCGTGGTGCGTATTACGTGTGTGTGTGTGTATGTGTGCTGTCGTGTGTGTAGGTGTGTGATGTGTGCGCGTGTATGTGTGTGTGTGTGATGTGTGTATGTGTGTGATGTATATGTGGTGTGTATGTGTGGTGGTGTGGTGCATGTCGTATGCTAAGTGTGTGTTGTGTGTGCGTGTGGTGCGTGTGTGTGTGTGTGTGTGTGTGTGTATGTGTATGTGCGGGTGTGTATGTGTGTGATATGTGTGTGTTATGTGTAAAACTTATGGTGTGCTGTGTGTGTATTCTGTGTGTATGTGGTTGTGTATTGTGTGTATGTGTTGTGGGTCTATGTTATGTAGTGCGCGCGCGTGTGTGTGTGTGTCGTTTTCGGTCTTTATGTTTCCTGTGTGTATCTGTAGTGGAAATTAAGTCAGACACCCAAACATTCTGTCATGGCAGATTGTTACCAAGTTACGACTAATAACCCGTTTTCGGCAAAATTTAACTTATCCAAAAAAACACACAGCACGAACCAGGCGAATTATGGAAACAGTTGAGACTACATATAAAATCTATACCATCTAGAATATGGGCTTTCCAGTGCCTCCCGCGACAGAGAATGCAAACAGTTAAACAGACGGGAGGGATACGATGAAAGACCTTTCCTCCTGTACCCATGGGCCCCAAACGTGACCTTGTTTGAATGAAGAAGAGCATGCTCTTCGTCTGTCGCCCCTCTTGGCAGACCGGGTAACCCGTAACTGCGAATAAATCACACACAAATGCCACCAAACAGTGGCTCCCCAGGCGCCAAAAGGAGACAAGGGACACCGACAGAGAAAGAGGCGCTTCAATTAGGGCGTGGGGAGAAATGTGAGGACCATATTTCAAACTCACAAACATGGATGTATTATGTAGTGCGGGGGCCGAATCTAAAATTGAAACAGGAGCATTGGTTCAAGAAGATTCCCAATGATGCTCTCATACATATCTAAAACTTTTTTATCATACAACGCAGACATCCATCAAAAGCAAAAAAGGAAACGCACGTGTGTCAACAACATTTGTTTAGATAGCTCAAGTTGTTGTACTACAGTCATGAATTTATGAAACGAAAAAAAAAAAACAACTAACGTCTTCAAGTAGATACGTGGCGAACCTTTCAGTCCGTCCTTCCAAGTGAATGAGTCTACATATCTTTAAGTACATGAACATCTGCAGAATTTATAGCAAATACTTGCTTACCAAGTTTTTGTCCAGTGGCGTTTGAAGTTTTTTTATAGGACTTGAAAAAGGCCCCTTTCTGGGGAATTCCCATTAGAGATGCCTGATGTGGATCCCTAGTTTTCTTCATGCTGAAAAAATGGCGCGCATGCCTGGTGTATACTGTAATAGTCCCCCATTTACACTGCAAGACTTCGCTTTTTTTAATCTCTGCAAAATGTGAATGAATCGGGTTGTGAGAATCATAGCTTTGCCAGTAGATGTATTATGAAAGCAATCAAACACAGTCAAAAACGGAATATTGGCTGTCATTCATACCATAAAAATCGAGAAAGGTGTCAATCGTGATCACAGCTCTTAAGAACCTTTTGGATAAAACGCATTTTGAAAATATGAAGATCCACGAACAACATCACTAAACATTCAGAAGGCTGGTAAAGTTTTCCAGTGTACATAGCTGCAAAAGATTCGGTCAATGACAACAAAATCGAAAATTGAAGGCGTCACAGTAGTGACTTTTATTGCGGAGAACAAATCAAAACTGCAGCAACACTGCACAATACAGCACAGCAAAATACAACACAACACAGTACACCCCAGCAGCACAGTAGGCATACAGCACAGCACAGCACGACACAACGCATTACACCACAGAACAGCTAAGTACAGCACAGCACAACACGACACAGTACTCCCCAGCATAGCACAGTACACCACAGCACAGCGCAGTACACCACAGGACAGCTCATCACAACACAACACAGCACACCACAGCACAGCGCAGTACACCAAAGCACAGCACAACACTACACAACACAGCACACCACAGACAGAACACAACATCACAACCCAACACTGGAAAACACACCACAGCACAGTACAGTACACCACAGCACACCACAGCACAGTACAAAACACAACAGCACAGTCCAACACTGCACACCACATCATAGCACAACACAGCACAGTACAGAACAGCACAGCACAACACCGCACAGCACATCACAACACCGCACAGTACCGCACAACACAATACAACACAGCACAGCACAACACCGCACAGCACATCACAACACGTCACAACACAGCACAGCACAGCACAGTACAGCACAGCACAACACCGCACAACACACACACACACACACACACACACAGCACAGCACACACAACACAACACACACACACTACACAACACAACACATCACACACACAACACACACACAGCACAGACCAACACCGCACAGCACATCACAACACGTCACAACACAGCACAGCACAGCACAGCACAACACAACACCGCACAACACATCACAACACGTCACAACACAGCACAGCACAACACATCACAACACGTCACAACACAGCACAGCACAGACCAACACAGCACAACACAACACAACACGTCACAACACATCACAACACAGCACAGCACAACACGCCACAACACAGCACAGCACAGCACAGCACAACACAACACCGCACAACACATCACAACACGTCACAACACAGCACAGCACAGACCAACACCGCACAGCACATCACAACACGTCACAACACAGCACAGCACAGCACAGCACAACACAACACCGCACAACACATCACAACACGTCACAACACAGCACAGCACAACACATCACAACACGTCACAACACAGCACAGCACAGACCAACACAGCACAACACAACACAACACGTCACAACACATCACAACACAGCACAGCACAACACCGCACAACACTGCGCAGCACAGCACAACACCGCACAACAAACAACACGATACATGTACAATTCGGCAAAACACAACACATACAGCTCATGCAGGACTCGACCCCACAACGCAAAGCAGTCAGCACAAACACCAGGGCGGTGCTGCATATGTCAGAAGTCATACATTATCTGCCACGCCATGCCACGCCATACGCCACCGCTGCCATGCCACGCCCATTGCCCCGCACTGCACAAGCCAGACACACTGTGGGACGAGGGAGCAAGACCTGGGGAGGAGTGGCACCAGCAGTAAGAATACGCGGGGAATTTCTCACCTGCCCTCAGGGTAGGACGGGCCCTGCCGTCCACCCCCTAGCTCTTGCCTCTGCAGTGCTCCTGCTCAAGACCCAAGTCCAGGATCTGCAATGAAGACGGCAACTTGTTTGCCCTCACGTTTATCCTTCTGGGGCGGGGGGGGTGGTGGGGGGTGGGGGGGGGGTGGGGGGGGTGGGGGGGGGGGGTCGGAGGGCGGGGGGGGGGGGGGGGGGTGGGGGGTGGTGGGGGGGGTGAGGGTGGGGGGGGGGGGGGGGGGGGGGGGGGACCCCCCCCACTTCCCCCCTCCGCCGTCTCGCTTCCCACCTTCTCTTCCCACTTTTTGTATTCGGCTTTAATACACAGCGAGCACCGGACCGACTTGAGAAGTGTGTGGAGCGACAGGCGTTGCCCTCTATCGAGAAGGAATGTGTTTTAAAAAACAGAGCATACTGTGAGTAAAAAGTAATATGCAACGGGATCATTTGTAAACCACTATTTTTAGAAAGATCGAACACAGAAGAGAAGGAGTGGAGGTCGTGTATCAAGAATGCAGGGGGCATGCTTTACCATACTACAGGAGGCCAGGCTGGACAGAGGCGTGGCGAGCGGAAGAGCTGAGTATGAACAGCCCTTGGTTGGTGTCACGACTGAGGTCAGCCCTCTACTCTCTTTTATCCTCCCTCCTCCGGGACCCATGGTGTGGTGAGTTGGGGTTTGGTGGAAATGGGTGAGAGGCCGATGAGACTAGGTTCCGGGATGCACCAGACACGGGAAATCCCAAAGGAGCGTATCGTAATAAGGGAGAGGGCAGAGAGGACAGGAGAGCAGGGATGGGAAGCGGGGAGATACGGGAGAGTTTGGGTGGGGCCATTTGACGCGAAAGCGAAAGCGTATCTTGCCGAGAGTGATTGTCGACAAGACCCATGATGGATCGCCATGATCCCTTGAGGAGAGTTTTGGCTGATGAGGAGGCGTAAGGCGGTTCGGTTTCATAAACGGAGGAGTGCCGCCCTGCAGTCTCGATACAACAACTCTTCTCTTCTAAAAATGGTGTTACGAAAATATCCCTCATACTTTATCACAGTATGCTCTGTTTTTAAGCAATTCCTCTCATGCACCCTTCGCTCACCTCAAGGTCGGCGCTGCTGTGTAGTAACGAATACAAAAGTGGAAGTCCCCTCCCCCCCCCCCCCCCCCCCCCCCCCCCCCCCCCCCCCCCCCCCCCCCCCCCCCCCCCCCCCCCCCCCCCCCCCCCCCCCCCCCCCCCCCCCCCCCCCCCCCCCCCCCCCCCCCCCCCCCCCCCCCCCACCCCCCCCCCCCCCCCCCCCCCCCCCCCCCCCCCCCCCCCCCCCCCCCCCCCCCCCACGAAGGATAAACGTGAGGCAAACAAAGTTGCCGTCTTCATTGCAGATCCTGGACTTGGGTCTGAGCACAGAGCAGCTGCAGCAGCTGACGCAGCCGTCCTACCTGAGGCAGGTGGAAATCCCCGTATCTTACTGCTGGTGCCACGTCCTCCCCAGGTCTGCTCCCCTCCACAGTGTGTCTGGCTTGTGCAGTGCGTGGCATGGCGTGGCATGGCATGGCGTGGCATGGCGTGGCATGGCGTGGCAGATAATGTATGACTTCTGACATATGCAGCACCGCCCTGGTGTTTGTGCTGACTGCTTTGCGTTGTGGGGTCGAGTCCTGCATGAGCTGTATGTGTTGTGTTTTGCCGAATTGTACATGTATCGTGTTGTTTGTTGTGCGGTGTTGTGCTGTGCTGCGCAGTGTTGTGCGGTGTTGTGCTGTGCTGTGTTGTGATGTGTTGTGACGTGTTGTGTTGTGTTGTGCTGTGTTGGTCTGTGCTGTGCTGTGTTGTGACGTGTTGTGATGTGTTGTGCTGTGCTGTGTTGTGACGTGTTGTGATGTGTTGTGCGGTGTTGTGTTGTGGTGTGTGTGTGCGTGTGGTGTGTTGTGAGTGTTGTGATGTGCTGTGTGGTGTGTGTGTCTGTGTGTGCTGTGTGTGTGACGTGTGTGTGATGTGTTGTGCGGTGTGTGTTGTGCTGTGTGTGTGTGTGCTGTGTGTGTGTGGTGTGTGTGTGTGTCTGTGTTGTGTGGTGTGTGTGTATGTGTGTGGTGTGTGTGTGTGTTGGTGTGTGTTGTGTGTGTGTGTGTGACGTGTGTGTGATGTGTTGTGCTGTGCTGTGTTGTGTGGTGTGTGTTGTGTGTGCGGTGTGTGTTGTGTGCGGTGTGTGCTGTGCGTGTGTGCTGTGCGTGTGTGCTGTGCGGTGTTGGTCTGTGCTGTGCTGTGTTGTGACGTGTTGTGATGTGTTGTGCGGTGTTGTGTTGTGCTGTGCTGTGCTGTGCTGTGTTGTGGCGTGTTGTGATGTGTTGTGCGGTGTTGTGCTGTGCTGTACTGTGCTGTGCTGTGCTGTGTTGTGACGTGTTGTGAGTGCTGTGCGGTGTTGTGCTGTGCTGTGTTGTATTGTGTTGTGCGGTACTGTGCGGTGTTGTGATGTGCTGTGCGGTGTTGTGCTGTGCTGTTCTGTACTGTGCTGTGTTGTGCTATGATGTGGTGTGCAGTGTTGGACTGTGCTGTTGTGTTTTGTACTGTGCTGTGGTGTGCTGTGGTGTACTGTACTGTGCTGTGGTGTGTTTTCCAGTGTTGGGTTGTGATGTTGTGTTCTGTCTGTGGTGTGCTGTGTTGTGTAGTGTTGTGCTGTGCTTTGGTGTTCTGAACTGTGCTGTGTTGTGTTGTGATGAGCTGTCCTGTGGTGTACTGCGCTGTGCTGTGGTGTACTGTGCTATGCTGGGGAGTACTGTGTCGTGTTGTGCTGTGCTGTACTTAGCTGTTCTGTGGTGTAATGCGTTGTGTCGTGCTGTGCTGTGCTGTATGCCTACTGTGCTGCTGGGGTGTACTGTGTTGTGTTGTATTTTGCTGTGCTGTATTGTGCAGTGTTGCTGCAGTTTTGATTTGTTCTCGCAATAAAAGTCACTACTGACGCCTTCAATTTTCGATTTGTTGTCATTGACCGAATCTTTTGCAGCTATGTAACTGGAAACTTTACCAGCCTTCTGAATGTTTAGTGATGTTGTCGTGGATCTTCATATTCAAATGCGTTATCAAAAGGTTCTTAAGAGCTGTGATCACGATTGACACCTTTCTCGATTTTATGGTATGAATGACAGCAATATTCCGTTTTTGACTGTGTTTGATTGCTTCATAATACATCTACTGGCAAGCTATGATTCTCACAACCCGATTCATTCACATTTTGCAGAGATAAAAAAAGCGAAGTCTGCAGTGTAAATGACTATACAGTATACACAGCATGCGCCATTTTTCAGCATGAAGAAAACTAGGATCATCAGCATCTCTAATGGAATTCCCCAGAAAGGGCCTTTCAAGTCCTATAAAAACTTCAAACGCCACTGGAAAAACTTGGTAAGCAAGTATGCTATAAATTCTGCAGATGTTCATGTACTTAAAGATATGTAGACTCATTCACTTGGAAGACGACTGAAGGTCGCCACGATCTACTTGAAGACGTTAGTTGTTTTTTTTTTCGTTTCATAAATTCATGACTGTAGACACAACTTGAGCTATCTAACAAATGTTTGACAACGTGCGTTTCCTTTTGCTTTGATGATGTCTGCGTTGTATGATAAAAAAGTTTTAGATATGTATGAGAGCATCATTGGGAATCTTGTTGAACAGCTCCTGTTTAATTAATCGGCCCGCACTACATAATACATCATGTTTGGAGTTTGAAATGTCTCACATTTTCCCCCCTAATTGAAGCGCCTTTCTCTGTCGGTTCCTTGTCTCCTTTGCCTGGGAGGCACTGTTTGGCATTTGTGTATTGATTCCAGTACGGGTACCGGCTGCCAGAGACAGACGAGAGCATGCTCTTCTTCCAAGTCACGTTTGGGCCCATGACAGGAAAGGTCTTCACGTATCCTCCCGTTGTTAACTGTGATCTCTGTCGGGAGCACTGGAAGCCATATTCAGATGTATAGATTTATAGATAACTGTTCCATATTCGCCTGGTCGTGCTGTGTGTTTTTGGATAAGTTAAAATTTTGCCGAAAACGGGTTATTAGTCGATAAACTTGGTAACAAGCTGCCATGACAGAATGTTTGGGTGTCTGACTTAATTTCCACACACACACACACACACACACACACACGCGCGCGCACACATACATACACACACATACACACACATACACAACCACATACACACATACATACACGCACACACACACAGACAAACACACGCACACACACACACACACACACACACACACACGCACACACGCTCACACACACACACACATACACGCACGCACACACACATACACACACATATACATACACACACATACACACACATACACACATACACGCACACACATACACACACATACACACATACACACACATACACACACACACATACACGCACGCACACACATACACACATACACACATACACACACACATACACACACATACACACACACATACATACACACACGCGCGCGGGGGGAGGGGGGGGGGCGGAGAGACGAGGACGGACGAGGGAAGGGGGCCGTGGAGAGGGGTATGGGTGGGGGAGAGAAAGAGAGAAAAGGCGCACAAGTATAGTACCCACTCACATTCACACGTACGCAAGCACAATTATGCATGCGCAGACGCACACACAAAAACACACGCAAACACACGCGCGCGCGCACGCACACACACACACACGTTGTCTGTCCACTGGGGTACCACTATCTTTCCTGAGCCCAACAGCTACCCTGACGTGTGTGTGAAGGCATGCAGGCCTCAGCCCTTGGCCAGGGTGGAGCCCAAGCCTATCCTGGCTGCCTTTGCGCTGGACCTGTACGCCAGACTGCCCGCAGCGTGTGGCCAACCTCTCAGGTTCCTGCCCAAGCTGCGCTACTTCACCCCACAGCTCTACCCTGGCACCCAGGTAAGGCTTGGTCTCGCGTGCAGAGCAAGTCACAAATAGTGATTAAACAAACCGTTTCCTTTTACATTAAGTCTGGTTTTCTCAGGTTTTTCAAGTGTAAACAATGGCTGTTTAACCTCTAGAACAAAGAGAACCATAGCGTCTGTCTTTCTGTGTTATGATGAGATCGGAAATAACTAGCCAGACCAGTTTAGTCCCGGAAAAGTCAGTGGGAAAAGAAGCAAGTAGATGAGCGTGTGGAGAGGGGGTTCTAGTTGGTGAGCTCACCTCAGTGCGCGCTTCTGTGCGGCTTTCTTCACGCGGAGCCTTGCAGAGGCTGCTGCACCGTGGACGTCGTGGCTGTTTCTGATAGAAAGGTCCTTTGTGACATTCTCCTGTCTGACGGATTCAGTGTTTGAGCTTTTGAAGAAGACCTTTTGAGTGTGTCTGATTAATGGATTGGTAGTTGATGGATTAGAGTCGGTAATATTTCTCGCTTCCAGGAGCTCTCGAGCCAAGGCTTAGCACCCAACCTGTGCAGCCGGCCTTCAACCACCTGCACTGCGCCCTTGAGGAAGCAGGCAGATCTCCGCCTGCTGTTTGCACGCCAGTCTTCCAGTCTACCCATCCTGTCCTCTCAGGTCCACAGTTCACATGGCAAGGTTGCAGGTGATGGAGCCAGCCAAGAAGCAAACGGCGTGGTCAGTCAGATGGAATCTGGTGCCAGCAGTGCAGCTCTTAGCCAGAGCAAGCCACAGGCTGCTGCACCCACTCGGGGTAACATGGATTCCTCCACTTCTAGACGTGAAGATTCCTCCCCAGCCATGTCCAACCAAAGGAGTCGCGCCGCTATGATGAACGCACCCAGTGGCGTTCCAACGCCGTCTGCTGGTGACGGCTTTCCGTCGGGATCTAACAATGTCCAAGGAAACCACGCTCCAAACAACGGTAGTGCAATCAAAAATCTGACTGGCACAAACGATCGTGGAAGTGAGAGAGGGATTGTAGAAATTTCACAAGACAATCTAAGGTACAATGTAGTCGCAGAATTTCCTGGCACAAGAGGGATCAACGGTTTTAATTCTGCAAACCAGCCTCCAGTACCTTCTTGTTCAGAAGAACTCAAGATCCGGCCCATCTTCCAACCCAGACCACGGCAGAGCGGAACTCCCAAGGCTTCGGGAGGACTCCTCGCAGAGGATGGTGGCCCTTCCACCCCGAAAATCGTGCCCTTCTTCAAGGCAAAGAAGCGTCGACTGGAGACCCCCATTCTCAAGTCCAAGAGTAACTCGGCCTCCGTGTCGTCTCCTTTCAAAGCTGCGAGGAGCTGTTCTGCCTACAGTCTTGCCAAGCCACTGGGGTGGAGCTGTGGACTTCCGGCCGAAGGGAAGTCGCAGTACTTTGCGGCTCCGCTACCCACTGCCAGGTAGGCCTATGTGTTGGAAGATGGTTACCCAGCAAATACAAAATGTCTTATATTGTCGTCGTACCGTAGTTGTGTTGTCGTAACAATTATCAGGTATTTGGTTTTGTCGCGGCAACATCATGTCGATAACTTATGATATGCTGAGGAGTTCACGGTAGCTATCCTTGCCTCTTCGTTTTGCTGGCAATCTGAGAATTCATTTGTGTCTGTTTTGTGTGCTTTCCGATTTTCAACATCGGTGAAGAAATGTCGTCTACCTGTATCGAATAACTTTAACAAGCTTCATAGTTATAGTATCTTCATTTTTTATCCTCATTGTTTCGTGGCTGCTGTCAGCTTTAAAAAAAGGAAAAGAAGAAAAGGAATATCATCACTGCTTCATGAGAGATTTTGTACACTACATTGTAAACGGTCTTAACTTTTCAATTATAAAATCCCCACAAAACACAGCGGCAATGACTTGACAGTAGCAGGAAGATATGCCATTGACGATGATGCGAAATGACTAATACAGGAGCATAACTGACAGCGCTTGTTGCTGTTCCTACACCAGACCCGTGCTGAAGAGCCAGGCAGCGAGGACGGCAGTAGAGCAGAGTCCAGGGCAGAGAGTAGCAAGCTCTCCTTCCTGCTCCCCTGCATCCCAGCGCTCCCTGCCCCCCACCCCCTCCCTCTCCCCTCGCCCCGCGCTTCTCAGCAATGCCAAGGCAAGCAAGCAGCTTTCTTCTACCCTGTGTATCTTTGCTGAAATCGTCCTCCTCTTCTTCCTTTCGGTGAACAAACTCAAATGTCTCGAACATAATGGGTGCTGGCGTTGTCGTTGCTCTGTAAATTATCATTGAGAGATCTAACCTGGCCGTGTGCGGAGTGTTCCAGAGGCGCTCGTGCTCACTGCATCTTGGTGTGCGTTGCTGTTGAAGGATGGGAACAAGACGGAGTCTAAGAAGCCAAGAGGCAAGCCTCAAGTGCAGGAGCTGGATGTGGAGAGCCTGGCCAAAACGAACCAGGTAAATACAAACATGCAGCTTCTCGATAGGATGGGTGGGTGGGTGGGTGGGTGGAGTGGGTGGGTGGGTGGGTGGAGTGGGTTTTACAGTCTATCAACCTTTGTATACTGTGTAAGGCCATTAAGCACGAAAATCACTAGTCAGTTTAGAGTAAGTGCTAATCAAGTCACGATGTCCCTATTTATTCGCCTCTTACGAATCGCGTAGGGAGACGCGGTGGGTCTATTCTGACCCCCAACCCACAGGGGGCACTCAATAGGGAAGCAGCGTGCGATCTAGAAAACATGTTTGTGTGGAGACGTGGTCTGTATGTATTCCTGCCAGCAGTTTTCAAACAAAAGTTCTGAGTTTATGTACAATGCTACGGCTTTTAAAAAAATACTCCCATTTGTGAATGTACGCATAGTGCAAATGTGTGTACATGCATATAGCGTACATTTTCATTTCCTTCGCACAAGAAACATGCATGTTGTTAACAGCTTTAATCTCCATCACACATGCAGTTTAAATTTGATCCATACATGTGCACATCCATGCATGCAGAACGCGTGCGCACGTGAGTGAAAGCGGGCATGTTTCTGTGAAGAGCAAGGACCGTCCAGCCAAGCAAGTGAATGTGTATCTAGATATCAATTGATGGACACAATCAAACAGTATTTGTAATACCTACAGTGTCCTTAGGTCATCTAGCTTTTCTCATTGACCCCACAGCTGCAGAAGGCCAACACGGCGACGCTGCAGGCCTGGCTGAAGGAGCGAGGCGTGGCTTGCAGATCCAAGGACAAGAAGGGAGACCTGGTGGCCAGGGTGCTGGCCTTCCTCAGTCTGCCCGTTTCGGAACAGTGACCATCTGAGTATCGACCTCAGAGTATTGCGATGCCCTCATCTTGTCCATTGCATAACCAATGTTTCCAAGCCACGACTATCAAGTAGGTGAAGACTTCTCAGTCTGGTCATTGCAGGACAAGTGTTATCTTGATAGAATGCTCAACACAGAGCCGAGTTCTTTTCATGAGATCATACTTCAATAAAGGTTTCGTTTCTTAATTCTCCAAATGACGTTTCTAGCGTTTTGGTAGGCATCCTGGCAAAAATACCATCCAACATCAACAGTGACCGTTTGACTTACATTACATACACGTAGTTGGCAGATAAGGCCTGACATGGTCGTTGTTTGATATCATTGACATTTTGAGGTTCCACAACGCGTTTCACTATGCCTAAATAATGTATAACTTTAAAACTTTTTTTTTTTTTTTTTTTTTTGGGGGGGGGTTTGTTAAAAAAAACCTAAATAAAGAAATGAATAAAGAGGTCAGTCTTTGTGGTGGGAAGTTTGCCTTATGGGTTACTGGAGAACAGAGAGGAAGAATACTCGATAGATTAGTTTTATGTATATCTATAATTCTTCTAGTTGTTGATGCCAGTGTCTTTTTTTTCTTTCTTATAAAAAAGCCTTTGATTTTGGTGTTTGTCATGTTGTTTTTTCTTACTTATAGTTTCTTATCATTTGTGTGATAAATTTCAATGAAAACCCATGTCTCGTTGTTTCACAAAACATTTTGCTAATACCAGCAGTTCTGTCCTTGCAGAGAAGATTGTTCTATGAAATGAATAAAATGTTCAGGCTCTACCCATATTGTTAACAAATTATCATTGATATTCTTTCTACCTATCAGTTCACTGATCAACCGAAACTTAGTGAGACCGGACTGGACTCTGTTAGACTCATCACCCATCTGACATTTGATTTTGTCCACAACTACGTAAGCCTATTCTCTACCTCACAGCCAAACAGCAAATCGTAGTAGGTGGCTTTGGTTTGACCATTTTAATTAAACATTGAAATAACACAGGTCCAACCAGAGCATGGAATCCTATCTTCAGCTGTACATTTGAAGACATTTTCAGACTTGCATTTACATAGGTATGTTGAACTCTCAATTTCGTGCTGCTGAAAATACAGACCATGGGAGACTAAACATTCAATGGAGGTTATGTGGTATCTCACAAGATCTCAAGGAGCAGGATACTTCGATGCACGGACATTACTGATGCAATACACATCCAAGACCACAAGGTAATGGCTGGAGGTGCAATGGAGATGACATTCAGATTCAAATTCGTCAAGCACTTTGCTGAAAGAAAGACATGATCAAACCGCAGTTCTTGATGACTACATAAGGCTACAAATAGTGGTTTTCAAACAAGTTTATTCAGTGCTTCGATTTCTTGTAATGCTTTCATGCTCTGAATCATTCATTGTCATAATAAATTGACACATAGTTTGTTTGTCAAATATTTCAAATAAATACTAACACTAAGGCCGGTTTAAAATCACTGGATCTTACTTCATTTCTGGGAACATAAATGGCATGACATTATCCATCAGCTTTAATGCAACAAAAAGTTCACTTGCCCACTCATTCAAGCGGAAATTTGATATGTTAGTTGCACAACAATGATTACAGTCACAGCATTTGGGAAGTGAGAAATAAAGCATTCAAAGCTATGTCCCACACCATACATGGCATTACAATCCTTGTACAGTTATCATAATCCTCATCATGTTCTGGCATTTGAAATGGATGAAGTACATAAATCAAACAAGCAAACAAAAGTTATCAATGCATCTGGAAGCTTTTGGGGGTAAAAATCACCCCCACTCCATCCAAACAAACACAAACATGGCAAAGAAAGCATGTGCGCATTATTCCCCTAACAAGACACAGGTTAAAGTGAACACAAAAAGTGTATCCAACCTTCCACATCCAAAAACTTTTCATGCCAGTCACACAGTCTTGCAAACTCAAAGTATTACACAAAGTCATTTCTCATTCTATAAAGGATGGCTTGCTTTTGGCCATTGATCTGTCAATATTGCATCAAGGCCAATAAAAATTGGCTGTGCTCAAGAAGACAAATCTCTTTTGAGTATTGTTATAGTTGACAATATTCAGTGGTCGAATGAGTGCTTTAAGGCTTTAAAGCACAGCAATACAAGCTATAGCAAAATATACTCTTCAAAGCATCAGTAATAATAATAACAACAACAATAATGAAAAAAAAAATTATTATAAGAACTGCCAATCTTGACACCACTAACAAGTGCTTTTTGTGTGTCAAGTACAAGCAAACACTGAACTCAAGCAGCCTGTTAGGCAGGCAAGTGGTCTGACCCATCTGCTACAATTATGCAACATAGAATATCAACTCAAGTGTAATCTTATAAAATGCTACTGGTACCAGTAATTTTGTATTCCTGAACACACTGTCCAGTTGCAGAGAAAGATAATGATTCAAGCCAACTTCATCTGCATAATTTGGAAAGACGAGATAGCAACAACAACACAAAGTCTCCAATAGAGCTGAGGACTTCATGTGTGTATCCACTATGATGCAATGCTGTCATAGAGGGTAAGGCACTTCACTGAGTGCAACAATCATCAACAAAGGGAAGAATTTGTTTCCTTTCTGTCACAAGGAAACATCACTGCCAACAATGCACCTTAAAAACCAGAGAGGTTCAAAATACATGCTTGTCTTGCATTTTACATTCTCAAACAAAAGTTTGCTGTTACAATGAACAACAAACAATTAAACCACTCAGCATGCACACTCCTGAGAGATAAATGTGATGCGAAAACATGCATCTGAATTATCCATCCATAAAATACATATTGAGAAAAACAGTTATATGATGCATAGACTAATAATAATATCTTGGAAAAAAATTAGGAATCAAGTCACAGACTTGGATTTAGTTAGTGCATGTTAGATTCATCCAGCATGAAGTTTGCCCTTCAAGTGCAGTGAATAAAACCCATTTTGTATTCAAAGAGCACTGCCTGTACTCCAAGACACAGAAGGCTCTTGAGGGAATAAGATGAAAAGGTTTTGGTTATTGCTACACTAGTCAAGAAAAATGTGTTCATTCAAAATAACATCCCTCAATATAACAATTAATACAATCTATCTAAAGAATTCAGGTCATTGTACTTTTCAACAATAACATACGAATATTTAAAAAGATGTCGTCAATAATTATCACAGTCATAAAACCACATGTTTTAAACAATATTTATAACAATTATTTAAATGTTTGATTTGAACTGCAAAAGCACTACAATGGGGAGAAAAGGGTGAAATTTTCGGTTTGTTAAATGATTGAAAAATATGGGCTGAACACAACCAAAGCACACACAAACAATGAAAGAAAACTGCTATGACCATATGTTTGAGTTATGTGCAATTCAATCTATTCACGGTCATTAACCATACATGAAGCTTGAGGAACTTAAGAATGATGAAGCCTTCACTTCAACAGCTGCATTACATTGTATCACATAAGCATAGACCTTGCTCCACACACATTGGCGAATTCTCAAATTAGGAGTACACCAACAAAGAAAATCAATTACTGAGAGTGCAACCTGCTGCAAGCTAAACTATGTCTTTAACAAGTACATACATTGGAATGAAAGCTTATCAACTATGTTTGCTCATCTTGGAGGGTTGGGCAAATGACATTTTGATAAATACATAGGAATGAAATCTTCTCAACTAAGTTTCTTCATCATTGATGGTTGGGCTCATGGCATTTCAAGTACATACACAGGAATGAAAGCTTATCAACTATTTTTCTTCATCTTTGATGGGTGAGTTTATGGCATTTCAAGACAAGCAGCGTATCTACAATACTGTGGCCAGGCATAACTGCAGACAAGCAGGCAAGATGGCAGACTAGTACTCATACAGGAGACTGATCGCCTCTGCTGCCTTTCCACGCACCATGCCAGGCATAACTGCAGACAAGCAGGCAAGATGGCAGACTAGTACTCATACAGGAGACTGATCGCCTCTGCTGCCTTTCCACGCACCATGCCAGAGGGATCCTTCAGCAACAGTATCAAGGCTGAAATGGACACCAAGAATTTCCATTAAACATTTCTGGCTATATCTTCCATGAAAACCTTAAAGTAATGATGAATACTGCCAGTTATAATTACTCATCTGTGTGTGTGCACGCATGTGTGTGTGTGTGTGTATGTTTGAATGGGATGTGTGTGTGTGTGTGTGTGTGTGTGTGTGTGTGTTTGTGTGTGTGTGTCTGTGTGCATGTATGCCTGCATGCATGCATGTGTATTTGTGTGTGTGTGTGTGTGTGTGTGTGTGTGTGTGTGTGTGTGTGTGCGCGCACGGGTGTGTCTGTGTTTGTATTTGATGTGTGTGTTTGGTGAGTGTTTGGTGAGTGTGTTTGGTGTGTGTGTTAGGTGTGTGTGTGTGTGTGTTTGGTGTGCATTGAGAGAGAGAGAGGAAGAGTGAAAGACCATATCACATGGTAATGACATTACAGCGAGAAACTCTGCAGATGCAACCAGACAGCATTGCAGCCTAAACAGAAAGTCACCCCTCTCCATAAAGCATTCCACCTATTCAGTGTGATTCCTTCTACATATTTCAAATACAGTTATCATACACACTGAATTCTGCAAACCACTTATGAAGAATGATCAAGCCATGTGATGGATTACTGACCTGAGAGACAGCAACACTCACCTGAACACACATGCTCCTTGGATATGCTGGGATGCTTGTCTTTGGGCAAATTGCCAAGCAAAAAGCCTGAAAATAACCACACCTTGATGTAAATTGTAATGGGTCTGGATTAAATTGTTTCATTTCAACTCTGAGACAGTTAACATACAGCTCCACACAAAAAACACATGCATTAGTCACACATTTGATTGTGTTCTTAAAATGAATCATTCTTGAGTCCAAAATCTGCACTGTCGATTTTTATCCATTTTTGTCCTTGAATACAAGGGACTTTAAAATAATTTTTTCTCCTACTGATTCTTCTTATCAAGGTCACCAGCAGTTTTTGTTTTTGAATATCAAATTGTATTTTCAACCATAGATGTGCTGATGAATTCAGTGCACAGTATTTCTGGCACTATTTTTCTAGTCCTGTGCAACATTATGGACTTTAGCTTTCAAGAAGAAGGATAAAACTTTAGCTTTCATAGGGGCGCTAGCCTTTTTCAATCACATGTTGCAACAAGTACAGTACAGGTGAAAGGAAACTTCAACACATCTTCCATCGTCTGCTTTGTTAACCATAATTTCTTTTTTAACTTCACATAAGTTCTCTCCTTAGCTGCTGAGAAAAGTTCCATGGAAACATTCAAAGTAAAGGACTGACCTATGAACATTACAGCATTGCTTCTGATCTCTGCCCACTGGCTCTTCAAGAAGCCAATGCACCCCATGACATAGAAGTTGATCTTCTCTGGGAAGTCTTGTATCTGAAACAGTCAGCAATTGTGCGTCTTTAGCTTCCGTACACTGGTCCTTGAAAAAAGCAACAACACCATTGCTTGACCTGTGCACTTAAAACCACTTATTGTCAGCTTCAGTTATTGTTTCCTGCATGATTAACCACATTTAGTTTGAAAAATGCATAGGGACAGTATTCAAATTATATCCTTAAACTCTTACCTCACATAGTAGGAAATTGCTGCAATTGTTACCTCAAAGCACAGAGATGACTGGTTTTGCCTATTCTCACAATGGGAATAAGTTCATTCTTCACATCTCCAGATGTTGCAGTTGCAGCAATTCCAACTACATGTACATAAATACTTTCAACTATGTCAGAATGTGGCTAGTGATTTTTCATCAGAGTGGTGATTCCCAATTAGACATCAAATTCAATTTTGACATTATTCTACATGTAATTTTCTGCACATTAAGAGAAGCCATGCAGTGCCTTGATGACACTCACCAGGAGTTTGGACAGGTCATTCATGAACTCCCCATAGAGCAGTCTGGCATCATCCAGGAGATGCTTCTGGAACTTCTCATTGGTGGCCTCCGACTCTATCAGAGGTCCCAGCAGTTTCAGGGCATACTTGCATGCCTGCACAAATCCACAACAGGCATGTGTACCACTCCATGCAGCCCACATCATTCCACCAGTCACTCCACTTCTCATGATTATTTTCCATTTGAAAAAGTTTGATATCATGAACAAATTCTGATAAGCAAGAGACACTACAGGTCGAGTAAACAAAAAGCATACATAATGCTAAATCTGATGGCAAATGAATGAAAACTGCTCGGCAAAGACCTGAATTTCTCAGAAATGTTCATTAACAAACATAATGCATAAACAAATTGCGAAAAGTTTATGACATCCATATTACACGGATATATGAAGTAGCAACTTAAAAATAATAACATTTCATGGATGATGATGGTTTTTCCCCTGCCATTATCCCAACCCCAAAGAAATGTGTACCTTTAGAAAAGCAAAGAGTCATCAATCTACACATGCAAATACAAGAGTAACATACAGCCAGATCCGGTTGATACCCTCTTTATCAGCTAGAAGCCCTGACTGCTGGGCTTTTGGGGCCTGCTCCAGTAGCTCAGCCAGGGGTGGCACCAAGCAGCCAAAGTTGTAGTTTCACAAACTGACTGACTGTACAGGATGGCAAAACCAATTATGAAACACAGCAGATCCCTGACCTTTTTGACTTCATCCTCAAGGTCATTGAGGTGGAGGAGCAGGCTGATGAAGTTGCTGTGGATCTGCTCCAGGAAGGGGGCACGGGAAGGGCCGTCCCCAAATCGAGACAGGTTTCCAAACAGGATGAAAGCTTGGGCCCTCACTGCTGGCTTGTCCTGCAGTTGTGGACACACACAGCATTTCACCATATAGGGCTTGGTCATAGACACATACAGCCTTTCACCCTATAGAGCTTGATCATAGACACACACAGCATTTCATCCTATAGAGCTTGATCATAGACACACACAGCATTTCACCATATAGAGCTTGATCATAGACACACACAGCATTTCACCATATAGAGCTTGATCATAGACACACACAGCATTTCACCATATAGAGCTTGATCATAGACACACACAGCATTTCACCATATAGAGCTTGATCATAGACACACACAGCATTTCACCCTATAGGGCTTGATCATAGACACAGTATTTCACCCTATAGAGCTTGATCATTGACACACACAGCATTTCACCCTATATAGCTTGGTCATAGACATACACAACATTTTACCATTTAGAGCTTGATTATAGACACACACAGCATTTCACCATATAGAGCTTGATCATTGACATACACAGCATTTCACCCTATAGAGCTTGATCATAGACACAGCATTTCACCATATAGAGCTTGATCATTGACATACAAAGCATTTCACCCTATAGAGCTTGATCATTGACATACACAGCATTTCACCCTATAGGGCTTGATCATAGACACACATAACCTTTCACCCTATAGGGCTTCATCATAGACACACACAAACGTTCACCCTATAGGGCTTCATCATAGACACACACAGCATTTCACCATATAGAGCTTGATCATTGACATACACAGCATTTCACCATATAGAGCTTGATCATAGACACACACAGCATTTCACCATATAGAGCTTGATCAAAGACACGCACAGCATTTCACCATATAGAGCTTGATCATAGACACACACAGCATTTCACCATATAGAGCTTGATCAAAGACACACACAGCATTTCACCATATAGAGCTTGATCATAGACACAGTATTTCACCCTATACAGCTTGATCATAGACACACACAGCATTTCACCATATAGAGCTTGATCATAGACACACACAGCATTTCACCATATAGAGCTTGATCATAGACACACACAGCATTTCACCCTATAGAGCTTGATCATAGACACAGTATTTCACCCTATACAGCTTGATCATAGACACACCCAGCATTTCACCATATAGAGCTTGATCATAGACACACACAGCATTTCATCCTATTGAGGTTGGTCACAGACACACACAGCTTTTCTCCCTATAGGGCTTGATAATAGACACACACAGCATTTCACCCTATAGGGCTTCATCATAGACACACACAGCATTTCACCATATAGAGCTTGATTATAGACACAGTATTTCACCCTATAGAGCTTGATCATTGACATACACAGCATTTCACCATATAGAGCTTGGTCATAGACACATACAGCCTTTAACCCTTCAAAGCTTGATCATAGACATACACAGCCTTTCACCCTATAGAGCTTGGTCATAGACACATACAGCCTTTAACCCTTCAAAGCTTGATCATAGACATACATAGCCTTTCACCCTATACAGCTTGGTCATAGACACACACAACCTTTCACCCTATAGGGCTTCATCATAGACACACACAAACTTTCACCCTATAGGGCTTGATCATAGACACACACAGCATTTCACCCTATATAGCTTGGTCATAGACATACACAGTACTTCACCCTATAGAGCTTCATCATAGACACATACAGCCTTTAACCCTTCAAAGCTTGATCATAGACATACACAGCCTTTCACCCTATAGAGCTTGGTCTAAGACACATACAGCCTTTAACCCTTCAAAGCTTGATCATAGACATACATAGCCTTTCACCCTATACAGCTTGA
Organism: Theodoxus fluviatilis; assembly: GCA_034096865.1. NCBI lineage: Eukaryota > Metazoa > Mollusca > Gastropoda > Cycloneritida > Neritidae > Theodoxus > Theodoxus fluviatilis. Next base: position 21,436 of record JAWQFJ010000479.1, read on the forward strand.
TCATATACACACACAACCTTTAACCCTATAGGGCTTCATCATAGACACACACAAACTTTCACCCTATAGGGCTTGATCATAGACACACACAGCACTTCACCCTATAGAGCTTGATCATAGACACACACAGCACTTCACCCTATAGAGCTTGATCATAGACACACACAGCATTTCACCCTATAGAGCTTGATCATAGACACACACAGCCTTTCACCCTATAGGGCTTGATCATAGACACACACAGCATTTCACCCTATATGGCTTGATCATAGACACACACAGCCTTTCACCCTATATGGCTTGATCATAGACACACACAGCCTTTCACCCTATAGGGCTTGATCATAGACACACACAGCCTTTCACCCTATAGGGCTTGATCATAGACACACACAGCCTTTCACCCTATAGGGCTTGATCATAGACACACACAGCCTTTTACCCTATACAGCTTGATCATAGACACACACAGCATTTCACCCTATAGAGCTTGATCATAGACACACACAGCCTTTCACCCTATAGGGCTTGATCATAGACACACACAGCCTTTCACCCTATAGGGCTTGATCATAGACACACACAGCCTTTCACCCTATAGGGCTTGATCATAGACACACACAGCCTTTCACCCTATAGAGCTTGGTCATAGACACACACAGCCTTTCACCCTATAGGGCTTGATCATAGACACACACCACCTTTCACCTTATAGAGCTTGAGAAGTGAGTATTGCTTGATATGCTGCCAAGATACACATTCAACACTAAATGAATAACACTGAGAGAACACACTCGCCCGACATGCACACACACAGACACACACACACACACACACAAGCACACCAAACACATGCAAGCATATGCACATACATACATGCAAACACATATATATATATATACATGTACTTACACACACACACTTACACATGCAAGCACACACTTTCCAATTTGTGCCAACATGTCACATGCACACATACAACTGATTACAACAAAAAGATTTCCACACACTTACTTTAAAACATCTTAGCACATTTCATAATGTCAAGACTTTACAGTTGTAACC
>JAWQFJ010000479.1:27500-40000 GCA_034096865.1 Theodoxus fluviatilis
GAGCAATGAACACCTGATTAACATAAATTGTCCCATGTATGATTATTCTATGCTATCACAGTCCAGTTTTTTGGTGAGAGGGTAAGCAAGCCTACACTGGCCTTCAAACTGTCTACAAGAGCAATGAAGATGACCAATGATTCGACCAGTTTGTTTTAGCAATCAAAAATAGACCACTCTCAACCATTAACCGATGGTGTTTACAACTGCTCACATTTCACCTACGTCAGAACCAAAAGGCCATGAGTGTACGACTCTGGACTTATCACTGCATAGGGATGTCTTTTCAATCAAACTTGTTTGAATAAGATCCACATAATATATGGATTCTTCAACCTTTTTCAGTGTTCTACAGTAGCTAAGATAACCATATCAACAGTAAACATGGTATTGAAAAACAAAATTGTTGTTTGTTGTAAAAGGAGCTTCCTGATTACCAGGTCCTGGCAGTCCCATATCCAGCGGTCTCCCCTCCTACATGAGTGCATAGTCAGCCCCATATCCAGCGGTCTCCCCTCCTACATGAGTGCATAGTCAGCCCCATATCCAGCGGTCTCCCCTCCTGCATGAGTGCATAGTCAGCCCCATATCCAGCGGTCTCCCTTCCTGCATGAGTGCATAGTCAGCCCCATATCCAGCGGTCTCCCCTCCTGCATGAGTGCATAGTCAGCCCCATATCCAGCGGTCTCCCCTCCTGCATGAGTGCATAGTCAGCCCCATATCCAGCGGTCTCCCCTCCTGCATGAGTGCATAGTCAGCCCCATATCCAGCGGTCTCCCCTCCTGCATGAGTGCATAGTCAGCCCCATATCCAGCGGTCTCCCCTCCTGCATGAGTGCATAGTCAGCCCCATATCCAGTAGTCTCCCCTCCTGCATGAGTGCATAGTCAGCCCCATATCCAGTAGTCTCCCCTCCTGCATGAGTGCATAGTCAGCCCCATATCCAGCGGTCTCCCCTCCTACATGAGTGCATAGTCAGCCCCATATCCAGCGGTCTCCCCTCCTGCATGAGTGCATAGTCAGCCCCATATCCAGTGGTCTCCCGTCCTGCATGAGTGCATAGTCAGCCCCATATCCAGCGGTCTCCCCTCCTGCATGAGTGCATAGTCAGCCCCATATCCAGCGGTCTCCCCTCCTACATGAGTGCATAGTCAGCCCCATATCCAGCGGTCTCCCCTCCTGCATGAGTGCATAGTCAGCCCTATATCCAGCGGTCTCCCGTCCTGCATGAGTGCATAGTCAGCCCCATATCCAGCGGTCTCCCCTCCTGCATGAGTGCATAGTCAGCCCTATATCCAGTGGTCTCCCGTCCTGCATGAGTGCATAGTCAGCCCTATATCCAGTGGTCTCCCGTCCTGCATGAGTGCATAGTCAGCCCTATATCCAGCGGTCTCCCCTCCTGCATGAGTGCATAGTCAGCTCCTCAACCTCTGCCTGCCTATTGAAACCCTGTCTCTTGACAGGCGGATGTCGGCAAGCAAGCTTTGGCATTCGATAAATTGTGCAAGGAACAGTGCCGTGGTTCAATCCCAGAGATAGATGTATACTGGATTATCAATTTCTAGTAATTAAGATGAGAAACACAGGACACAACGAATTGCTCTAAATTTCACAATCTCAGCAAAGCAGTCATGCTTAGGTGGTGACCATGGAAGCCCAATAATGAGAGAGTGGACAAACCTGAACTTTGGGGGGGTTGATATTGACAGTGGATCCTATCCGCACCATCAGGGCTGCAAACAGTCTGTGGAAATTCTTGACGACCACCTCCTCTGTCTCCTCCACCACAAATATCTCCTTCAGGGCACAAGTCACCTGGACAGCGACACAGCAGTCAGACAACACTGTTGAGTGTACAACTGTCAGGAAAGGATCTCAAAACAGTTACATACATATGATATAGATATAGCATGGAAGACAACAAAAAGGGGAATGCAATGAATTGGTTGCTGCACAAAAGCCTTTGAATAAAAATGTATGTTAGTATATACTTAAATTATAAATTTGCAGCAGGATTTATGAATATGAAAGAAACATGAAATGTGCTATGCTGAACTTGAAGCAAAAATTTCCAGACTTTCTTCAATTACATTTATTATTCATATAACTTTCTTCCATTAGGAAATAAAATAGCTACTTGAAATTGTGTAAGAATAAAATATATTTATGCCTCAACAAGTACTGACATGACACTTTTATACAAAACAGATTTACTCTAATATGGTGACAACTGCTGTTTCAAGAGACAAACCTATCATTAACAAAAACCCTACGTAGAGGAGCTTTCAGTTTCAGGGTCTGTTTCAGAGAGCCTGAACCAGGGGAGGTTTACACAAACACTCCGCCATGGAAAAATGTCTCTGTTGACTTTCCCAAAGTTGAAACTCAATTTGGCAAGGGTCCTTACAGCATATGTGGTGATGGAGGCAGTGCGCAGCATCTTTTCCTTGTTGCGGGGGTCAGGCTTCTCCTCGTAGGGCAGGGACTTGGAGTACAGCTCCAGGAAGTGGTCGATCATGGCAGCTGCCAGCTGGGTGTCCTGGGCCAGGATGTGCCAGATTTCCACCACCTGTCTGTAGTGAGTAGGTAAGTCAGCAAGTAGGCAAGTAGGCAAGCAGGCAAGTAGGCAAGTAGGCAAGTAGACATGCAGGCAAGCAGGCAAGTAGGCAGGCAGGCAAGTAGACAAGTAGATAAGCAGGCAAGTAGGCAAGCAGGCAAGTAGGCAAGTAGGCAGGCAGGCAAGTAGACAAGTAGATAAGCAGGAAAGTAGACAAGCAGGCAAGCAGGCAAGTAGGCAAGCAGGCAAGTAGGCAGGCAGGCAAGTAGACAAGTAGATAAGCAGGCAAGTAGGCAGGCAGGCAAGTAGACAAGTAGATAAGCAGGCAAGTAGACATGCAGGCAAGCAGGCAAGCAGGCAAGCAGGCAAGTAGATAAGTAGGCAAGTAGGCAAGCAGGCAAGTAGGCAAGCAGGCAGGTAGGCAAGTAGGCAAGCAGGCAGGTAGGCAAGTAGACAAGTAGGCAAGCAGGCAAGTAGACAAGTAGGCAAGTAGGCAAGTAGACAAGTAGGCAAGTAGGCAAGCAGGCAAGTAGGCAAGCAGGCAAGTAGGCAAGCAGGCAAGTAGGCAAGTAGGCAAGCAGGCAAGCAGGCAAGCAGGCAAGCAGGCAAGCAGGCAAGCAGGCAAGCAGGCAAGCAGGCAAGCAGGCAAGCAGGCAAGTAGGCAAGTAGGCAAGCAGGCAGGTAGGCAAGTAGGCAAGCAGGCAGGTAGGCAAGTAGGCAAGTAGGGAAGCAGGCAAGTAGGCAAGCAGGCAAGTAGGGAAGCAGGCAAGTAGGCAAGTAGGCAAGTAGGAAAGTAGGGAAGTAGGGAAGCAGGCAAGTAGGCAAGCAGGCAAGTAGGCAAGCAGGCAGGTAGGCAAGTAGACAAGTAGGCAAGTAGGCAAGCAGGCAAGTAGGCAAGCAGGCAAGTAGGAAAGCAGGCAAGTAGGCAAGCAGGCAAGTAGGCAAGTAGGGAAGTAGGGAAGTAGGGAAGCAGGCAAGTAGGCAAGCAGGCAAGCAGGCAAGTAGGCAAGTAGGCAAGCAGGCAAGTAGGCAAGCAGGCAAGTAGGCAAGCAGGCAGGTAGGCAAGTAGACAAGTAGGCAAGTAGGCAAGAAGGCAAGTAGACAAGTAGGCAAGTAGGCAAGTAGGGAAGCAGGCAAGTGGGCAAGCAGGCAAGTAGGCAAGTAGGGAAGCAGGCAAGTAGGCAAGCAGGCAAGTAGGCAAGTAGGGAAGTAGGGAAGTAGGGAAGCAGGCAAGTAGACAAGTAGACAAGTAGGCAAGCAGGCAAGTAGGCAAGCAGGCAAGTAGGGAAGCAGGCAAGTAGGCAAGCAGGCAAGTAGGCAAGCAGGCAAGAAGGCAAGTAGACAAGTAGGCAAGTAGGCAAGCAGGCAAGCAGGCAAGTAGGGAAGCAGGCAAGTAGGCAAGCAGGCAGGTAGGCAAGTAGGCAAGTAGGCAAGTAGGCAAGCAGGCAGGTAGGCAAGTAGACAAGTAGGCAAGTAGGCAAGCAGGCAAGTAGGCAAGCAGGCAAGTAGGGAAGCAGGCAAGTAGGCAAGCAGGCAAGTAGGCAAGTAGGGAAGTAGGGAAGTAGGGAAGCAGGCAAGCAGGCAAGCAGGCAAGTAGGCAAGTAGGCAAGTAGGCAAGCAGGCAAGTAGGCAAGCAGGCAAGTAGGCAAGCAGGCAGGTAGGCAAGTAGACAAGTAGGCAAGTAGGCAAGAAGGCAAGTAGACAAGTAGGCAAGTAGGGAAGCAGGCAAGCAGGCAAGTAGGCAAGCAGGCAGGTAGGCAAGTAGACAAGTAGGCAAGAAGGCAAGTAGACAAGTAGGCAAGTAGGCAAGTAGGGAAGCAGGCAAGTGGGCAAGCAGGCAAGTAGGCAAGCAGGCAAGTGGACAAGCAGGCAAGCAGGCAAGTAGACAAGTAGGCAAAAAGTAGGTGTTTAACATGCATGCAGCACTCCACTGTGACCTTAGGCATAGGTAAATTATGAATTAGCAGAAACAAGGGGAAATGATTCTGATGACAGGCCACTCTAGCGGCCTCTTCCAAGGTGAGGGGTGCGGAAAAGACGGCGAAGCTTGTGGGTCATGCAAACCGATGGGCCACAGCATTTATTTGGTGTAAATGAATAAATAGATGAATATTTTTGTTGGGATTTACATTTATTTAATTGTTTACACCAGTCAGATGCTGAGGCTCATCAGCTTGCGTGGCCCGCCAGATTTGCTCTTTTCCACACCCCTCTCCTTGGATGAGTCCACTAGTGTGCCCCATTATCCGAAATCTCTCCAAACAAAGGTAGGTTGACATGTACGTGGGCAGACAGTAAAAGTGGAAGAGAGAGATGGATGAAGAGGTACAGAAATCTAGACAGATATATGGATGCATGCAAAGAGATATGCACTGAGATAGTGACTTACATACACAATTATAGATCAACATATACATATAAAGACAATCAGCAACTCTGACATACAAACAGTTATACAGACAGAAGACGACGAACACCTGGTTCACAGACACAAAGAAAGACAGCAAGAAAGCAGACAGGAAGAAAGGCAGACAGGTTGGCAGGTGAGCAAAGAGGCAGGCACACAGGACTACAAATAGGCAAAAAGAGGCAGGCACACAGAACTACAAATAGGCAAATAGAGGCAGGTTGACATATAAGTAGACACACAGATAGTAGATATATAGACAAGCAGACAAGACAAACAGGCATGAAACATAGACAAGAAGATAGAGCTGACAGATGGATAGGTGTTCAAGCAAACAGACAAATGTAGACACAGAAGCACAAACTTATGAGCTGAAAAATATGCAGATAGATTGTGTTGAAAATACAGAATAGACATATAAGTTTACACAAAAACCCACAAATGCACATATAACCATGTAATATACATGCCTGTACACACATATACATGTCCACAAGCAAACACACACACACACACACACACACACACACACACACACACACACACACACGCACACACACCAATACACCACACACCAATACACCACACACCAATACACCACACACACACACACACACACACACACACACACACACACACACAGAAACATACACACAGAAACACACACACACTCACACAGACACACACCCACACACACACACACCATACACACACACACACACACACACACACACACACACACACACACACACACACACACACACACACACACACACACAGAGGAGCCAGAGAGCCACTCACTCATCGTAGGGCAGGGAGTAGGTGAGGAGGCTGGTGAGGGTGGAGATGAGGTGGTGGGAGGCCATGGTGCGGATGGTGCGTAGAGTCCCAGTCTTGGTCTGCTCAAACTGGATCTGCTTCAGCTTGTCATGCAGTGCCTGCAGCAGGTTCTCCACCTGCACAGAGGCAAAGGCAAAGGAAAATGTGTTTGTTTTTCTATTGCCACTTTCCCACCCATTGATGGGTACTCAAACCCCACACATTTATCCCCTGGTCATCGGGCTCCCTCTTCTTATCACTCCAACACCATCTCAACTCCTTGGGAGCATGCAACCAGGCTACGGATGAATGCGCCAAAGGTAGCTTTCACAATTTTCCAGCTCAGTCCTCACAGGTACTCGTTTTACTCCTGGGTGGGGAGAAGCAATGCGAGTAAAGCACCTTGCTCAAGGATGCAACTCTAGAATCCGCGCAGTTTTGAACGCCGCAATCACTGGCCACAAGCGACTGCAGGTCAAGCGTGCTGACCACTTGGTCAAAGAGTTCCACAAAACACAAACAGTCATGCCTTGGACCAGTGCTTCTTACCAACTGCAACAGCAACAACAGATCGTGTTACATGTGTACTAACATTCATTCCAATCAAGTCTTTCTCAAAATAATGGATTCAATACAGTTTATGAGTAAATAGCAAGAATACATTATATTCCTGTAGTTATGCTGGTGTGTGAATACACAGTGCATCTTCAAAGACATAGCAAAGGTGAAAACATCACTAGCATAGAATACAGTTATCCAGTGAACACCTGGCCTGTGTTAATCCACATCCACAAGAGCAAAAAAACAAAACAAAATGTAATTATATGCAATTATCATACTAAGAAAATACAACTGAAAATTCCACAGAAAATTACGACAATTATGACAATCCAAAAGTTTTTGCCTGAATAAATAGACATGTAGAGAGAAAGAACAGACCAACATTATCACTGCAACGGTGAAAATCCCAGTCAATCAACAACCAAGACTCCCAACCGATGAGTGGCAATGTCACAAAGGGAAGCAACCCACAAGCAAAGGGGGACCACCCATTTTGTATGGGTACAGAGAGGCTGCGACTTGACCCCTCACCTTGCTGAGTACCTCTCCACCGCGCTGCTTCATGAGGCCGTTGAGCACCACGCAGGCGCCGGAAGAGCTGTGGGACTGGGAGTCCAGCAGACTGTCCAACAGCGTGTCCAGGAACGGCTCCAGTGTCGTGCTTGGCAACTTCTTGCTGATCACCTACAGGGACCAGGCATATGTTGTAGGAGACAGGCACAGAGACCAACAGGCAAGGAGAGAACGACAAAGACAGGCTTGCATGCATGCACACACAAGCATGCATGAACATGCACACACACACACACATTTCTTCTTGACTGGTGTGCAGACACACACACACACACACACACACACACACACACACACATTCACATGCATGCAAGTGCATGGACTCAGATTGTACATACATATAATGATATATGCATGAACACATGCACACAAACACACATATGGTCAAGAGTACAGAGGTGGTGAGTATTGGTGTGACACAAATATTTCAAAATAAATTGTCTGATACAGTAATGATACACTCTTCATTTCACATAAATATGATGCATTAGGTGATGTCTAAACTGTACAGAAAAGAAAAACTGAATGCAATGTTTAGTTTAGTTGTATTTGAAGAAGACAGTTTGGAGTCTCATCTTAACTTGACACCAAAGTGTGAATTGAAAATTGGCTGCAGTGTAAAGTTGAGTTAAGACGAATGCTAACCTCTAATTTGACTAACAATTATGGTTTTATTTCATTTCTTCTTGACCTAGGAGCAAAAATATCAGTAATACTTGGATGTTGAAGCTGCAATAAAGTTTTTGTGTTGAATAGTTTATCTTTTGTGGCTCTTTTTCTGAATGAGTGGTGGTGTCAAGTTAAGATGAGACTCCAAACTGTCTTCTTCAAATACAACTAAACTAAACATTGCATTCAGTTTTTCTTTTCTGTACAGTTTAGACATCACCTAATGCATCATATTTATGTGAAATGAAGAGTGTATCATTACTGTATGAAAAAGTTTATTTTGAAATTTTGTGTCACACCAATACTCACCACCTCTGTACTCTTGACCATATACACGTGCACATACATGTATTCATGTACACACACTGAAGAAAACTATGGCAAAGACTGTTACAATCAGAAGGGAAAAATTCAACACAAACAGTTAGAAAATGAATATAACTACAGAAAAACAAAATTACATATAAATTAAAATGGATGAGTAATTTTTTAACTAATGCATACACTGTAATTGATCATTGAGACAGAAGTGTCAAAATACTCCAGGTATTGGCATGGACAATACTTACTTTAGAGAGGTCGTTGACCACCATGAAGAGCACGTTGGGATCTCCCTTCTTCAGCCTCTCCTTCAGCGTGGGAAGTGCCTCCACCATCTGGTCCTTGTGGTCAGCAGGGTTGCCTGGACACACACACAGGCAAGCATGGTAAGCATAGCAACACTCACTGGATCCCAGCAACTGTTAGAACATAGTAGCAGTTCAGTGGGGTTAGAACAGTTGAATGTCAAGCATGGATCGCAGGTTAGGTACCAACCTGAGTTCCTTGAAACTTTAAAGGGAAAGTTTTTTTTTTCAGAAGCAAAACAAAATTGAAAATATGTACAGACTGCGTGTCTTGTTTGAAATTCATTTCTATCTTCTTTCGTTGTTGTTGAGAAAAATCAAACTTTGTGTTTGAAGCTAATTTGTGAGCTTGCTTTCGCCACTGAACAAGAGGAGAAGGTTGCTTGACTTTGTTAGTGTGACATAGTATGTTACTAGAGCCACATAGTATGTTACTAGTGCAACATAATATGTTACTGGTGTGACATAGTATGTTACTGGTGTGGCATAGTATGTTACTAGTGTGACATAGTATGTTACTGGTGTGACATAGTATGTTACTGGTGTAACATACTATGTTAAAATAGGGACTTAGTATGCAAGCATCTTGGTGTCAATTGATTGAAAATGTTTGATATACAACTTATTTTGCAGTAGTTGGTATTTCCAAGTATTCTGAGGTACTCATGAAACTACGCTCAAATACCGAATCAAAAACTCCTCTAACACAGCACATTACTTTCAATGTGTTCATCTTCTGCAGGGTATTGGCTCCTTAATTAATAGAAACGCATAAAGTACAAGCCCATTTGCAGAATATGAAAGAAACCAAAAACCTACTTCCTCTCCATAACCACCACATCATCAGCACAACCATCATTCCCACATGATTTAGTTCTCATTAAAACATTCCACGCTGTCAGACAATGGGTTACGCTGCATGCCTACTGACCTTGGAAGCGCAGGCTGATGCGAAGGGTCAGCTGGATGCAGTCGATGGCCATTTGGCGGACGTTGATGCTGGGGTCTGTGCAGCGCGGCACCAGTCTGGCCAGGTACACTCCCTCCCCAGTGAGTGCCCCGCGAGGCTGCCATGCAAACAGGCACAGTCATCTAGATGAAGATGCCACTATTCAGGAAGCATACGTCAGTGATATATATAGTCCATTACATGCTCCTTGGATGCATTTGAGTTTTCAAAGATGATTAGATTTAAGAATATCCATTGCAAGAGAGTAGATAACAAATTTGAAGAAAACAAAATCTGAACTGCACACTTAGAAATCTTGAACACAACAACTTGTTCTGAAACTTTTTCTATTGCACTGGATACATGAAAGTCACAAATACAGTAAATATAACATGACAATATGAGTGGCACAATCATTAAAGGCCATACAATTTATAGAGAATAAAGCATCTTCATGCTGACAGGAGTCATGCTGAGGAACTTTCAATAATACCCGACTCACAGAGCCTTCCAGTTTCTCCAGGAAGAAGGTGAGCAGACGGCTCCAGATCAGAATGGCCCTCTCGCGCTCAAACTCCTGGGGTGACAGGATCCACTGCACCAGGTGCTGAGGAGCAGAGAGGAAAGGAAAGGTCAGACAATTGAGTCAAAGACAAACACCAACGAAAGTAACACTTTTCCTTGCACAACGAAAAACAAGAACGTTTAAATTTTTTAATATAAGTATATGAATGAGAGAAAAATTCCCTTCCATATCTCCATTTTACATTGTGGAACAGTACCAAAGTTTGAGAGCAGAGAAATCTACAGGGTGACCCAAAATGAATGCAACCCATAAAAGTATGCACAACTGCTACACATGTGAATGGATTGAGTTGAGTTTTTACACACATCAACGTAAGATAATAACAATTAAGTTTTGAAAGTTTGAGTCATTTCGGTTGGGTGGTCCACATGTTAGCAACGTTCAAAGATATGCCCCAAATGTCCACCACATTGACGGAGACACTCCTGAATGCGGCTTTCTTGATGATGTGTGGTTCTCAGATGAGGCACCTCAAACAAGTTGGCATTTACATGTAACATACATACAAACAAAATTAAAAGTTGGGCTCAGTAGTTAATCTGCAGAGCCACAAAGCCAGGATGACCAAAACTAGCATGCGCACATACATGAAATCCCTACCTTCAAAACTGGCCTCAAGACTTATTTATTTCACAAAGTTGCACCATGAGCACATTCTGTGATGTGATATATGATGCAATACAAATGAAAATGCACACACAAATACATACATACATACATACATATCAAATCACTTTATTGCAGAAAATGTACAAAGATCATACATTGCTGCTAAAATCACAGCTATGTGAAGGAACACTAGTCTAACTGAAGCACCCGTCTGGACAGATTCGTCTCTTCACCGATGATTTAGTAAAACTTCACAAGTCAGCCCATACAAAAGTTCATCTATCTAAGTTCCCTTTCCATTAAGAAATTTCTTCTGGCCCAAGCACTCCTCGACCCTATAATGACTGACAGACTGAGGTACTTAGCTAGATTCCTGCTTAAGCGTTTTGTTAGGCCCAACAACATGAGGCCTTTGACAAATCTGCGATGTACAGTACCAAGGGACCCAATCACCAGGACTACTATTTTCGTGGAAAAGCCAGCATCGTTAAGCGAAAGACAGAAAGACATACATACATACATACATATCAGAACACTTTATTGCAGGAAGAGGTACAGAGACCAAATGCAACACGCTGGCATGCTTGACATTAATCCCATAACATGATTATTTGGCCTGTTCTCATAAGGCTTACTGCAAGAGCTGGCAGTTATTCCAAATTATTACACTTCAAAATGCGGCCTGTGTTCATACTAGTTGGTTGGTGTTATGGAGATTCGATGTGGGTGGACCACACTCATTTAGACAACAGTTCTGTTGGGTGGTCTATATCTCAATAATATTTCAGTGCACCTTCATACCCTTGGCTGTTACATTTAACAAATATACATACATACATACATGCATACATGTATACATACATACATACTACCACAGTGCCCACCTTGAAGACCGCGTCCAGGCCTGAGGCAGAGAAATCCTTCAGAAGCAGCTCCTGCAATAGTTCTTGCAGAGCATCCAGAGTGGAGGAGAGCAGGACCTCCGTCTCCAGAACCTCGTTGTAGGACTCCTCCTTCTTCTTCTTCACTGCAAGGCCATCTGGTGGCAGGGCCAGCACAGCGTCCGTGGCGGTCTTGATCATCTCAAACACCTCCGCCTCAGTCAGCGCTGGGTCCAGCTTGCTGCTTTGGTCAAGGACAACTCCCTCCTGGGCTCACATCATCTCTCCCCATCCACAAGTAAAACCAGCTTCTAAGTGCTGGGCACTGGACTTATGCAACCAAGGGAGATAGATCCTAAGCCCTCCCCCTCCCCTCCCCCCCCTCCAAGAAAGTTTTTTGTTTCCTATCACCCAACCAACCTTAAATTTTGCCACCAACTGTATACTTTTTTGTTGCTGAAAAAAACCCACACACAAACACAGAGTGCACATATAAATTTGTAAATCCATCACTAGAATTATGAATACCTCCAACTGAATTTTACTTGAATGAAATATCATTTTCCCAGGGTACAGAAAAAAAAATGCTGATATAAAACATCAGTTTTACAGGTCTAAAAAATGGCAACTCTTTTTTGAAATACAAGCAATTAAAAAAATTGTTTTAAAGTTCCTATCTACATACATAAAACCAACACCAAATGTTATGCTTTATGGAGATTATGGACGGTACACTCTTTCCATAAATGCCACCATAAGAAGTCAGGTACTGGCTGAAGATAATGTCGATGCAAGAAGACAGATACCCACGCAAGGTGTATAATATGATGCTGACATGTGATAAAGACAGCTGGGCTCATAGAATAAGGGATACACTTTGCAAATAATGGTTTTGATGAGGATTGGAGAAGGCAGAGTGTTAATGACATTCAGAGATTTATAAGGGAATTGAAGATAAAGATGATAGCAGAGCATGATGAGAGGTGGAAATCTACTTTGTCGCAGAGTTTAAGGTATTCGATCTACCGAACTCTCAAGACATCTAAATGTTTAGAAAAGTATCTCCTGGTTATCGACAGAAAGGTATGGAAAGATACAATGAGTCGATTTCGATTGGGAGTCAGCGAAATATCAGTATACAAGAGACGATACCAGCTTGATACATATGATGACGACTTTGTATGTCCATTGTGAAAGGAAGAGGACGCAGACGAGAAACACTTCTTGCTAGAATGCCCTGCTCTTTCTGACCTTAGGGAAAAAT
>JAWQFJ010000479.1:42500-57500 GCA_034096865.1 Theodoxus fluviatilis
GAAACCAAGCCTCATAAATGCAGAAGAGATTGAGCAAAGAAAAACAAGAATCATGATATAACACTACAATTCTAGCACATCTATCAACTTACTGGCATCTGAAACATAAACTCACTTCCCACCCAGAAGACAATGAAAATAAGAAAGAATAAAGTATGGTGGAAGCCACTCCAGGTCTCAGTTTGAGTAAGTTTCTTTGGGTGTCAACTTTTTCCTGTGTCAGTCTGCAGACAACTACGGCCTTTCAAGAAGATGACGTAAGACACCCAACTCTTACTTTTCCAGTCACCGACACTCACACTCTCAGTCATTCTCTCATTCATTCACAGGGAAACTCACTCTTGGTCTGATATTCAGTCAGTTGGTCAGTCAACCACACCCCAAATGTCAATTGCAAAGCAATTACATGTCAAAGGAGCTTGGTATATCTGCTCCTTCAGTCCAGTCCAAAGCTTCAGTAACCTACTACTCTCTGTGTATTTTTAAAATACCAGAGCCTACAAGTGGCTTCCAGTCACGTTTCTCATGCACATTCAAGCATCCCAGAAAAAGCCATAACTGAAGCCAAACTGCACACTGCAAGCAAAACCCAACAGTCCCCCCTGCACATCACAACGCCCACAGCAAATCCTCATAGGGACTCAAGGTGAGTCAGTCCAGCCCACACCACATCACATCAAGCCACGTCACGCCACACCGCACCCATCACCCATACCTGTAAGTGAGTTAGAAAGTCGCCTCGAGCTGTGAAATTATACGAGGTCTCGAGGTGATCGGGGTGCAGGGACTGACCAATGAGGTCAATGGTTCGGATGAGGTTTTGCTTAACACTGGTCTCCTGGCAACAGAAAACAAACACCATTGCAGATTGGTGGGGGGGTGGCAGGAGGGCATGGGGGTACAGGGGTTACCTCTAGATGCTCAAGCAGCTCCGGAACTGGGAGTGAATGGGGAGCACCAAGGTACTCTGGGTGGGCGGCCTGTCCCAGCAGATCTATAGTGCGGATTAGGTTTCGACGCAGCTCCACCGTCTGAAAGTCAGTGGAAGGAGCCGTGTGATGGAGCCAAGTTCCCAGCATGAGTGTGAAGAGAGGGAGAGAGCAGAAATCTGCAGCATAACTCACCCTCCAGTATTCATTTCCTTCAGCCATGACATGCTTGTAGATGTTTTAGAGGTTTAAACTATTTGAGATTCTGGTTTAAACCTTGTTCAATGCTCTGTATTGTCATTTAAACAATAACTGTTGATGCCAGGGAGAATTAGGCATATGCTCAGTGCATATATGCAATTCTTTTAATAAATGGAAAATATGTGTTATTTCCACTCCTGGCAAATTTTCCCCCACTAAATCTCAGCTAAGTACAAGGACCGTGTTTTTCTTTAGGAGTACCAAAATATTCCGGGGGTATGCATAAGCGGATAGTGGGTTACTTCCAGAATATACTCTTGACAAAGTTGGATATTACAAGCAAGACCGAATACTGGAGGGAGCCAAGGGCCCAAGGTGAGATAAAAATTAAGGTCACAAGGACAAAGTGTTCTAAACAATCATGTCGAATGATAGCTTTTTACCCTACTAGATGCAGTGGGTTTGCTTACTTCTATCAGCTATTTTTCTAAATGATCAGGCAATCGACAGACCCAATACTCTGTAACAGCATATTCCTCTATCATTCATTTTACCTGAACTGTTGAGGTTTGATGAATCCACAAACTCAAATTTCTTATCCTGATTCAAATCTATTTAATAAACATCTAATAGTCCACAGACCCAAACAAAAATGTTTTTCCGCAAACAGATTTGCACAAAGAAAAATAATAACTCAATTAGGAAAAAAAAAAACATCCTCAGCTTGGGACCTTCCAAGAAAAGAGAAATCCAGGAACTCAAACTTGTCAGATTTCTCATGGAAGACTATTTCACGGCAGTGGAAAGTTAATGAAGAGACTGAGAAGACAGAGGATTATTTGGACTTGTCAACTTGAACATCTATAAAAGGACAGATTTAAGAAAAGACAAACTAAAAGACCTGCTACATTAATTAATGCCATATTCTCTCTAACTATCATACACTCTACCATTCAATTTCCTGGGATGATTATCTGTTGGAGATCAAAGTTGCCACAGCCAGTACTTCTGAATGGCAAGACATTCCCACTGTGCTAAATCTTTATCCAGTGAACAATTGAAAAACAATTTCAGATGCCAATCAAAGCAGTCTACATGTATTTAGCATCATGTAACTGTGATTCTCATTTCTTCCTCCCAATCAACAGAGCGCCTCATGGGAAAAGCTGTCTGAGATGGTCGAACGCATTAATCAATAATGACTGTGAGATTGCCACTGTCAGTAATTCAAATTTTGGGGGCTGCTGTGCTTTCAAACTTTTGTACCCACAGATGGGTAGCTACAGGCAGGGGCTGTGAGCATTACAGAGAGTGTATCTTAATCAGAGAGAATAAGGTAACACTGTTAGCATGCACTGTGCCACTAAAAGGTTCCATTACAGAAAGTGGGGTCAGCACGTTCTCATGTGCGAAATTAAAACTAGCAGTTTGTCTTTCTCTAGCAGTACACGGCACACAGAATAAAGTTTGAGTAAATGTATGAATGAGTGAAAAAGGATGAAACCAGGTGAAATGTTATGTAACTATATGATGCAAAGTGTTCCTCGAGTTGCAAGCACAAAGCCACACCAATGAATAAGAAGAAAGCAAAATCTTCTCTGTAACATCACCAACAATTCTCTGCAGATATCACTGGAACAGACTTGTGAACTTCAGAACAAGCAGCATAAAAACAACACATTACAGCAAAACAAGCAACTGAGGGAAACATTGATAGAGGTTAATATCATCATTTAAACTTCAAACTTACTTCAACACAAATAGTACACAAGCAATTTTTTTACATCTCAATTAAAAGACTGCCATTTAGCACATCAGTTTAGTTGCACTTTGTGGATGATGTTTAGCCCCATATTTGTTCAAAGATAGATTTTACACATTTTCAAAATGAAACAAAGTATTCAAATAAAGTTCAGATTGAGAAGATCACTTGAACTGCGAAGCACACAACAAGATTCAGACTTTCACATGCTCACTTCAGCAATAAATAACATTCTCCGGTAGTTTGGCCTTCCAAAACATTTCATACTCTTTCCACAGTTTGTGTTCACAAGTTGCAGAACAACAACAACAACAAAATTAAGCATGAAACAGGAATTCGAATCACAAACCTTGACCTTGAAAGGGTAGGTCATGCACTGACCTTGACATTGGCAAAGTGGGGGGAGATGGTGCGGAGGATGGTGGCCTCCATGCGGGAGATGATGAGGCTGGGAGGGGAGTAGAGTGCCACAAAGCCATAGCACAGCATCAGTGTGGCCTTCACCTGCTCATCCCCCTCACCCTTGTCCTGCCGGTCAAAAAAGGAAGACCTAGTTCAAAACTCTTTCTTTCCCTGTGCTTGACATCTACAGGTATGCTGCACATCAAGGTTTGCACACAAGACAATAAAATGGTTCTGGTACACTCTGCTGTAATATGACAGATCACTGAGATGAGAAAAAAACAAACAGATGAAGAAATACATGTAGTTTCATCTTTGTCGCGTTGTGTAGTTTATCATACTGATTCAGATAGACACAGCCATCGTCTGCCTAAGAGCTTTGTGCATCTGAGTTTGGCCTGAACTCACACCTCTGGTGCAAATGGATGCACCTTTTCAGAGAATCTCAAACCACCATGCTGCCTTCAGTCCCAATGTTTGAGGTAGTGTTCCCAGGACAGTGTAGCACTGCCAGCACTGTCAGCAACTGACAACATGAACCATCAGTGTAGAGTCTTTCCAATGGAGTACTGATAACAGCTAGCAGAGAGAGCTGGCATGAAACCCCTTTCTCTTTTTTGTCATAGGTCTGTTTCTCTGTCTTACAGCTTCATAAGCTCTTTGGTCAAGAGGTTAGTGTGCTATGCCTGCAGTCGCTTGCAGCTGGTGGGTATGGTGTTCAAAGCTGCGCAGATCCCAGAGTTGCACCCATTAGTAAGGTGCTTTACTCACATTGCTTCTCCCTAGTCAGGAGTAAAACTGGTACCTGTGAGGTCTGAGCTGGAAAATTGTGAAAACATAACTTTGGTGCACTCATCCGCAGCCTGGTTGTATGCTCCAAGCGGAGTTGAGATGGTGTTATAGTGATGAAAAGAGTAGCCCTACGACCAGGGGGTAAATGTGTGTGGTTTGAGCACCCATCAATGGGTGGAAAGTTGCGATGTAAAAAACAGCACCCTTACTTTTTACTCTTTGGCACCAAGAATATGATCTCACTTCTGGTCTTGTGGCAACTATATCCACATATCCTGGGTGCCTAGGTCTTCAGTTGAGCTGTTACTCAGCCAAAAGTTGACCATTTTTTTTTTGTCTCGTTTCAATGAAAGACTCCAAGAAACTATCAAAATGCATGACAAACAAATGCACATTACTCTTTTCCTCATCTCCATAGCAAATGAGGTAATGCTCAGATAAGTATCAAATCTGATAAACTTATCTCAACAAGCATTCAGGGAAAGCTCCTATTACCTCCGCCAAGGTGGTTATGTTTTTCCCTTGGTTAGTTCATTTGTTAGTTTTTCGGCCAAATAACTCAAAACCTTCAAATCAGATTTTGATGAAAGTTTGTTCGTCCAAGGAACAATCTTTTTTTTAGGTTATCAGTTATCTCATTAAAAAAGGAAAACCAAAATAAAGCAAATGTAATACAACAAAAACAAACAGAAAATGGAAATACAGTGTACCTCCATCCTGGATGACATAACCATGTGCTGTAAGTGTGCAAAAGAGTACAAAACTGAATGCTTCATGTAATTTGTGGATAATTCTTCGTCCAGTTTTATTGTGAAGTATAAAAGTTTCCACCTGTAGACCAACATGGTCATGAGCTACAAAAATTCCTACCTCAAACTGTTTCTTATTTCTACTTCAGCACTTCCCACCTAACACACACACACACACACACACACACACACACACACACACACACACCACACACACACACACACACACACACACACACACCTCCCTCCCCCCCTCCCTCCCTCCCCTCCCCTCCCCTCCCCTCCCCGCCCCCCCCCCTCTCTCTCTCTCTCTCTCTCTCTCTCTCTCTCTCTCTCTCTCTCTCTCTCTCTCTCTCTCTCTCTCTCTCTCTCTCTCTCTCTCTCTCTCTGAGAGACAGCTTACCTTGAGCAGGCCGAAGAGACCTGAGGACTTCTTGACCATGTCGTTCTTGGCCACCTGTTCCAGCTTGGTCAGTACAGTGTCCAGATGGGAGGCTGCACAGAATCCTGTGGAAATGGCACAGCCCTGGGGAGCAGAGGAAATGAGTCATCAGAAACCTGCATTACGTACGTTGTTGAGAACCACTGATCCTACTTTTCAATAGAAACTGTAGTCACTGTAGTGATGGCAATACTGACAGGATCTGCGACAGTCTTCAGTGGCTCTGTGATGGAACTCTAAATGGCAAACCACCTGAAGGTCGCAGGTTTCATCTCTGCCCAAGACCTTTCCCTATCCCCCTGCAGAGTTTCTTCTCAGTATTAGAAACCATACAGTTTGAAGATGTAAATGTTCTTGCTGAATGGTTGTGTCATGTTCATCAGTCATGTGAAGTGGCATCAACATCAGAAAGGGCATTTGAAACAAGCCCTTCAGAACATCAACAACATTTGGCAATACATATTAGCTGTGATGAAAAAAACCCACACATACACACACATAACTACCCCAATACTATTGCTCTAGTAGTACAGTGGTTAAGATGCTTGCCTCGTGGCTAGCTGGTGCAGAGTTCAGTTCTGCACAGATCCTAGAGCTGCATCCTTGGGCAAGGTGCTTAACCTGCATTCCTCTCCAAGTGAGGAGTTAAACCAGGCACTGGGCGCTGGGGACCAGGGGGGAAAGTCCCCACTTAGAACTATCATGTATTTGAGCAAGAAATAAAATTATCATCATCATCATCAATCATGCATGCACAAAAACCTTACCATTGGTTAGTTTATCACAGAAGAGTGATTCACTCACAAACACAAAAAAGTGAATTATTCATGATGTCCAAGCTCAATTGATCTTTTATCACTCAATATTTTTACATCTACATTTCCTCACAGTTCAAACCCCAAAGCCTGCTTTGGATGCCCCACCTCTCTCTCCATCTGGTCAGCATGCTTGACGGAGCTGAAGATGATGTCCAGGTGCTTGGAGACAAATTCCTTCTTGGAGGACTTTCGCATGATGATGCCCAGACACTTGTACAGGAAGTTCTGAGAACAGACCAAAAATGCTTTGCCATACAAGCATTCCTTTCTCCTGAGTGAAAGTCTCCGACAACAAAACAGAAAGCTCTCACACAAGACCACAAGACATAAGCTCATAGATGATTTCATCCTACACAACAATCCAGAAATTTGTCATGAATAAAATCGACTGACAGAACATTAATTGGTGCATAAAGAGATTCACAGCAAATGCTGGTGATGAACAAGGGAAAGAAGGCTGCACTGTTCAGCCTCTTAGTCTGGATAACCCCACACACAAAAGTAGCTTCAGTTTCTTTGACACTCCTGGAATCATACATGAACACATACCTACCCATCAAAGGAAAGGCCAGAGGTGGGTTTCGCAGAAACAATCCTAACATTATACGTGATCCTCTTTTGGGCCCACAGCCGCGTTCCAAATTTGAAAGGTTGACCCGTTGATGCCGGAGTTTTCTCTGGTCCTGTATCCCCTTAGCGCCGCTCGGTCACTGTAGTGCTGAAACCAAATGCCTCCTTCCACGCCAGCTGGTCACTGTAGTGCCGCCAAGTGACCCGCCTGGGTCTGGCCTCAGAATCCTTGTTTATCACAGAGCCTGGCCCTGACCGTGAGAACCTGGCCCTCCGAGGGTGAAAATGGGCAGAATGAAGAGGCTTTGAGTCAGCAAATCACGAGCCTTGAAAATAGACGTCGCCACGTGACCCAGATTTTGCACTCGGCTCGCACTCAGCTGAGCAAATTTTGTGCTCCACGTGATTCAGGTGTAATACTGCCAAGAAATGTTGTTTCGCTTAAGATTACACCCGTATCACGCGGACCGTTAAGGTGCATGGAGTACAGTACCGCCGAGCAAGACGTTTGTCACAAAATGCAGATACATTAACGCGGTCGGATCTTAGCATAACTCCCTGGGCGTGCAAAGTCAGTCAGGCGGAGTGGCGGGTGCAGTCAAAGGTCAGAATAACCACCAACTTCGACCATTTCAGCCTTATTCATGAGCCGCTTCAATCGGGCCTTTTACGTGGTGTCCTTTCCACGATACAGAACATTCTGACACATGCATTTACACATCTGGTCTCAGAAATACCCTGGGCTTTCACCCTTACAGGAGATGGTGATGCAGGAGGACAGAGAAGTCTAAAAATATTCCGGCAGTAGGGGATCCCAGTACACTCGAAACTCCGGTTCCACAGGGAGTGTAGGGTTTGGGCACTACAATGACCAGCCGGCGCCAAGGGGTTAACTAAAGTTCAGAGATGAGCACTATGGTGAGCGCCTGCATGGACAGTTCAATTAGGAGAAGAGCTTTGGGCTTCAGGAGTGCTCACCATGAGCACCTGCATGGACAGTTCAATTAGGAGATCTTTGGGCTTCAGGAGTGCTCACCATGAGCACCTGCATGGACAGTTCAATTAGGAGAAGAGCTTTGGGCTTCAGGAGTGCTCACCATGAGCACTCGTCTCTGAACTTTTTAAAAACTTTTCGAAATGAAACGGGTTTCTGGTCCTGGGAGAGGATTGTGTATGATGTATTAGGACTGCATCTGCTAAACCCACCTCAGAGTTGCCTTACCACAGGCACAACACATTTTAAGAACTTTTTAGAGATACAGCATTTCCAACACAGATGAGACTGTACAGAGATTCTAACAGTTGACAGCTGTGCTGATTTGATACAGACCTTTTCCTCAGGCATGTTGATGTACATGGGGATCTGGGCTCCCATCATCTCTCCCAGCTCAGCAATCCACTCCTCATTGTCCACCACATCCAGAGACTTGGACAGCATCTAGTAAGCAGAAAGGTGACTGTGACTTCACTCTCTGAGACAGCAAACTTTCCAGCCATCTTGCAAGAACTGCACTGCACTTTATGCTGAGACTGACTGGCTTCAACATTATCACTTCCCATGCCATTTCAGCACTATAAGGAATATACAACTAAGCAGCAGGAGACTGCATCAAAATTGCCTTGACACAGTGGACCACCCTGACCATACAGGCATCCTTACATTCTACATACATTACATGCCATTACATAACATATATCATCATCATCATCATGATGTTATTACATGCATGTAGTGGTGACTTTTTCCACAGGAAAAGGTGCCAGAAAAGAAAGCAAGGAAAAACCTCACCTTCAGCAGGAGGTCTTCCCAGTTCTTCTGTGACCACTCCTCTTCTTCCTCTCCTTGCATTTTTTCTGTCAAATACACACAGACAAGTGTAGCATGAGATGAGGCCATAGAAAGTCAATTCCACAACACACATGGAGGGGAACCAAGAGAGTTCAAGATTCCTTGCAGAGAGAGTAACATTTCTGTTATAGTCAATTCCACAACACACATGGAGGGGAACCAAGAGAGTTCAAGATTCCTTGCAGAGAGAGTAACATTTCTGTTATATCAAATCATGATTCATCCATTTGAGAGCAAGGAAGACAGCAGGCACTCCAGAGAAATGGAAACTACTTGACAAAAGACTAACTCACTTTCAGTTAAAAAGAAAACGGAAAACAAATAAACTTCATCATGAGGAGCATACTCATACTCTGTAAATATGGAGTAAAATTTTGCTCAGACTCATAATTATTTCAACATCTGTTCCCCTAATCAGATTTGAACAAAACCTATGGAACTCCACATTAAGTCTATCACAAACTCACTCTGCCACATGAAATTACAGTTTTTCATACAAGTCATATCAAATTATTTACAGCATCAAGCTGAGAAGCAGTGTAGTAGAACAGTGTCATCAGAGGCCATACAAATGTGACACAAGCATGAGGTAGCAGCATTTAATCAGCTGTTGAACTGCAGGAATCAAAGTTAATCTACAATTCAGGCAATGCTGATGAGAACCTTATCAACCAACTAGGACCCTCTGATCATCTGACAGGGAGCTCCTGCCGGAGCACCAGTCAAAGACAACAAGCGGAGACAGGACCTTTGCATCTGCTGCACCAAGACTTTGGAGTGCCCTTTCCATTGCAGCTTCGATCAGTCTCAGTGTTCAAAATGATGCTAAAGACTTTCATTTTCCCAAGATGATTTATTACTCTGTAGCACCGAAGAGCAGCAGTTCTGCTGATACAAGCTCTACAAGTGCCTTACATACATACATACATACATACATACATACATACATACATACATACATACATATCTACAAGACAGGGAAGAACTCCATACAAAAGTCTGTCACTATGCCTCACCCTCGAGGAACTGGACCAGTTTGGGGATGACTGCATCCCAGAGTTCTGTCAGGTTCTCGTGCAGGTTGGGGGAGATGCCCTGCAGAAGTGCCAGGATGTGCTGTCCCCTTCCCCTCCCATTATGGGGGTGTCCCACCATCACCTGTCAACATACAGTGTGTACAGTGTCCCACCATCACCTGTCAACATACAGTGTGTGTACAGTGTCCCACCATCACCTGTCAACATACAGTGTGTACAGTGTCCCACCATCACCTGTCAACATACAGTGTGTGTACAGTGTCCCACCATCACCTGTCAACATACAGTGTGTACAGTGTCCCACCATCACCTGTCAACATACAGTGTGTACAGTGTCCCACCATCACCTGTCAACATACAGTGTGTGTACAGTGTCCCACCATCACCTGTCAACATACAGTGTGTACAGTGTCCCACCATCACCTGTCAACATACAGTGTGTACAGTGTCCCACCATCACCTGTCAACATACAGTGTGTACAGTGTCCCACCATCACCTGTCAACATACAGTGTGTACAGTGTCCCACCATCACCTGTCAACATACAGTGTGTGTACAGTGTCCCACCATCCCCTGTCAACATACAGTGTGTACAGTGTCCCACCATCACCTGTCAACATACAGTGTGTACAGTGTCCCACCATCACCTGTCAACATACAGTGTGTACAGTGTCCCACCATCACCTGTCAACATACAGTGTGTACAGTGTCCCACCATCACCTGTCAACATACAGTGTGTACAGTGTCCCACCATCACCTGTCAACATACAGTGTGTACAGTGTCCCACCATCACCTGTCAACATACAGTGTGTACAGTGTCCCACCATCACCTGTCAACATACAGTGTGTACAGTGTCCCACCATCACCTGTCAACATACAGTGTGTACAGTGTCCCACCATCACCTGTCAACATACAGTGTGTACAGTGTCCCACCATCACCTGTCAACATACAGTGTGTACAGTGTCCCACCATCACCTGTCAACATACAGTGTGTGTACAGTGTCCCACCATCACCTGTCAACATACAGTGTGTACAGTGTCCCACCATCACCTGTCAACATACAGTGTGTACAGTGTCCCACCATCACCTGTCAACATACAGTGTGTACAGTGTCCCACCATCCCCTGTCAACATACAGTGTGTGTACAGTGTCCCACCATCACCTGTCAACAGAGTGTGTACAGTGTCCCACCATCACCTGTCAACATACAGTGTGTACAGTGTCCCACCATCACCTGTCAACATACAGTGTGTACAGTGTCCCACCATCACCTGTCAACATACAGTGTGTACAGTGTCCCACCATCACCTGTCAACATACAGTGTGTACAGTGTCCCACCATCACCTGTCAACATACAGTGTGTACAGTGTCCCACCATCACCTGTCAACATACAGTGTGTACAGTGTCCCACCATCACCTGTCAACATACAGTGTGTACAGTGTCCCACCATCCCCTGTCAACATACAGTGTGTGTACAGTGTCCCACCATCACCTGTCAACATACAGTGTGTACAGTGTCCCACCATCACCTGTCAACATACAGTGTGTACAGTGTCCCACCATCACCTGTCAACATACAGTGTGTACAGTGTCCCACCATCACCTGTCAACATACAGTGTGTACAGTGTCCCACCATCACCTGTCAACATACAGTGTGTACAGTGTCCCACCATCACCTGTCAACATACAGTGTGTACAGTGTCCCACCATCACCTGTCAACATACAGTGTGTACAGTGTCCCACCATCACCTGTCAACATACAGTGTGTACAGTGTCCCACCATCACCTGTCAACATACAGTGTGTACAGTGTCCCACCATCACCTGTCAACATACAGTGTGTACAGTGTCCCACCATCACCTGTCAACATACAGTGTGTACAGTGTCCCACCATCACCTGTCAACATACAGTGTGTACAGTGTCCCACCATCACCTGTCAACATACAGTGTGTACAGTGTCCCACCATCACCTGTCAACATACAGTGTGTACAGTGTCCCACCATCACCTGTCAACATACAGTGTGTACAGTGTCCCACCATCACCTGTCAACATACAGTGTGTACAGTGTCCCACCATCACCTGTCAACATACAGTGTGTACAGTGTCCCACCATCACCTGTCAACATACAGTGTGTACAGTGTCCCACCATCCCCTGTCAACATACAGTGTGTACAGTGTCCCACCATCACCTGTCAACATACAGTGTGTACAGTGTCCCACCATCACCTGTCAACATACAGTGTGTGTACAGTGTCCCACCATCACCTGTCAACATACAGTGTGTACAGTGTCCCACCATCACCTGTCAACATACAGTGTGTACAGTGTCCCACCATCCCCTGTCAACATACAGTGTGTACAGTGTCCCACCATCACCTGTCAACATACAGTGTGTACAGTGTCCCACCATCACCTGTCAACATACAGTGTGTACAGTGTCCCACCATCACCTGTCAACATACAGTGTGTACAGTGTCCCACCATCACCTGTCAACATACAGTGTGTACAGTGTCCCACCATCACCTGTCAACATACAGTGTGTACAGTGTCCCACCATCACCTGTCAACATACAGTGTGTACAGTGTCCCACCATCACCTGTCAACATACAGTGTGTACAGTGTCCCACCATCACCTGTCAACATACAGTGTGTACAGTGTCCCACCATCACCTGTCAACATACAGTGTGTACAGTGTCCCACCATCACCTGTCAACATACAGTGTGTACAGTGTCCCACCATCACCTGTCAACATACAGTGTGTACAGTGTCCCACCATCACCTGTCAACATACAGTGTGTACAGTGTCCCACCATCACCTGTCAACATACAGTGTGTACAGTGTCCCACCATCACCTGTCAACATACAGTGTGTACAGTGTCCCACCATCCCCTGTCAACATACAGTGTGTACAGTGTCCCACCATCACCTGTCAACATACAGTGTGTACAGTGTCCCACCATCCCCTGTCAACATACAGTGTGTGTACAGTGTCCCACCATCACCTGTCAACATACAGTGTGTACAGTGTCCCACCATCCCCTGTCAACATACAGTGTGTACAGTGTCCCACCATCCCCTGTCAACATACAGTGTGTACAGTGTCCCACCATCACCTGTCAACATACAGTGTGTACAGTGTCCACCATCCCTGTCAACATACAGTGTATACAGTGTCCCACCATCACCTGTCAACATACAGTATGTACAGTGTCTCACCATTCCTGTCAACATACAGTGTGTGTACAGTGTCCCACCATCCCCTGTCAACATACAGTGTGTACAGTGTCCCACCATCCCCTGTCAACATACAGTGTGTACAGTGTCCCACCATCCCCTGTCAACATACAGTGTGTGTACAGTGTCCCACCATCACCTGTCAACATACAGTGTGTACAGTGTCCCACCATCCCCTGTCAACATACAGTGTGTACAGTGTCCCACCATCACCTGTCAACATACAGTGTGTACAGTGTCCCACCATCCCCTGTCAACATACAGTGTGTACAGTGTCCCACCATCACCTGTCAACATACAGTGTGTACAGTGTCCCACCATCACCTGTCAACATACAGTGTGTACAGTGTCCCACCATCACCTGTCAACATACAGTGTGTACAGTGTCCCACCATCACCTGTCAACATACAGTGTGTACAGTGTCCCACCATCCCCTGTCAACATACAGTGTGTGTACAGTGTCCCACCATCACCTGTCAACATACAGTGTGTGTACAGTGTCCCACCATCACCTGTCAACATACAGTGTGTGTACAGTGTCCCACCATCACCTGTCAACATACAGTGTGTACAGTGTCCCACCATCCCCTGTCAACATACAGTGTGTGTACAGTGTCCCACCATCACCTGTCAACATACAGTGTGTGTACAGTGTCCCACCATCACCTGTCAACATACAGTGTGTGTACAGTGTCCCACCATCACCTGTCAACATACAGTGTGTACAGTGTCCCACCATCACCTGTCATCATACAGTGTGTACAGTGTCCCACCATCACCTGTCAACATACAGTGTGTACAGTGTCCCACCATCACCTGTCAACATACAGTGTGTACAGTGTCCCACCCTCACCTGTCAACATACAGTGTGTGTACAGTGTCCCACCATCACCTGTCAACATACAGTGTGTGTACAGTGTCCCACCATCACCTGTCAACATACAGTGTGTACAGTGTCCCACCCTCCCCTGTCATCATACAGTGTGTGTACAGTGTCCCACCATCACCTGTCATCATACAGTGTGTACAGTGTCCCACCATCACCTGTCATCATACAGTGTGTGTACAGTGTCCCACCATCACCTGTCAACAGAGTGTGTACAGTGTCCCACCATCACCTGTCATCATACAGTGTGTGTACAGTGTCCCACCATCCCCTGTCAACATACAGTGTGTGCACAGTGTCCCACCATCACCTGTCAACATACAGTGTGTACAGTGTCCCACCATCACCTGTCAACATACAATGTGTACAGTGTCCCACCATCACCTGTCAACATACAGTGTGTACAGTGTCCCACCATCACCTGTCAACATACAGTGTGTACAGTGTCCCACCATCACCTGTCAACATACAGTGTGTACAGTGTCCCACCATCACCTGTCAACATACAATGTGTACAGTGTCCCACCATCACCTGTCAACATACAGTGTGTACAGTGTCCCACCATCCCCTGTCAACATACAGTGTGTACAGTGTCCCACCATCCCCTGTCAACATACAGTGTGTGTACAGTGTCCCACCATCACCTGTCAACATACAGTGTGTGTACAGTGTCCCACCCTCCCCTGTCAATATACAATGTGTACAGTGTCCCACCATCCCCTGTCAACATACAGTGTGTGTACAGTGTCCCACCATCACCTGTCAACATACAGTGTGTACAGTGTCCCACCATCACCTGTCAACATACAGTGTGTGTACAGTGTCCCACCATCACCTGTCAACATACAGTGTGTACAGTGTCCCACCATCACCTGTCAACATACAGTGTGTGTACAGTGTCCCACCATCACCTGTCAACATACAGTGTGTACAGTGTCCCACCATCACCTGTCAACATACAGTGTGTACAGTGTCCCACCATCCCCTGTCAACATACAGTGTGTACAGTGTCCCACCATCCCCTGTCAACATACAGTGTGTACAGTGTCCCACCATCACCTGTCAACATACAGTGTGTACAGTGTCCCACCATCACCTGTCAACATACAGTGTGTGTACAGTTCCCCATCCTCCCCTATCAACATACAATGTGTGTACAGCATCCCCATCCCCTGTCAACATGCAGTGAGTGTACAGTGTCCCACTGCAACATACAGTGAGTGTACAGTGTCCCACTGCAACATACAGTGAGTGTACAGTGTTCCACTGCAACATACAGTAAGCGTTCAGTGTCCCTTGCAACATA
>JAWQFJ010000479.1:62500-86465 GCA_034096865.1 Theodoxus fluviatilis
TTGAGTTTTTTGTACTGAATAACTAACAAACCGAGGGTAAAACATAACCCCCTTGGAGGAGGTAACAAGAAACTGGTCACCAAACTCTATATCCATCCCCAAGGAACACAACAACATACACTCAGATTCCCACCTTGGATCTCAAAGTCCAGCTCAAAGTCCTCCGCCTTCTCCTCCCGCTTCTTGGCTGCCAGGTGAGCCAGGCTTCGGCACACAGCGCCCAGTGCTTCCGTGTACATCTCTGGCACCACCAGCTCCAGCAAGAAGGGCCACAGCACCTGCAAACAGGGCACCAATCATGCAGCGTAGGGTAAGACTTTCAAATCTGGGCATACTTGCAAATCCTGCTTAGTAGGAGTCATCCGATTGGCTGCTCAGCTGCACTGCTCGTCTGTGATGAGAGTCTGATTTGAGTATTAGTTGATATCAGTTTGTAATGATCTGCTGTAAAATTGAGCAAACACATGCCTTGGCACCTATTTTGATCAAATCATAATGTTCTGCCTTTGTATTTATATGTGAATGTTGATAAAGCAGTCAACAGATTCACTAATCAGGCTACTTGGCTTCTAAAATCTTTCCCAATATTGCACAGGTGTCTCTTGTTTCCTGAGACTTTATGTTCAGAGATGAAATCTTTACTCTTCTTCATTAAGCAGGAAAGAAAATACTAGATACCTTCTTATTTGGATTGGTGCAAGAAATATGGTCTGTTGCTAGCTCCAAAGAGACAGGAAAAATTTCAAATAATATAGCAAGTACACAACATCTGAGTGCGTTATGATTTTGTACTCAAGCAGCACCACAGCTATCTTCCATAATCAGTTTCTCTAACCCCCTACAAGTTCTTCTGATTTCCTTTCCTCCAACACCCATCACCATCTCCCACCCCCACCCTCCACCATCCACCCAAGCCTTAAGCTCCTCAATGTTCTGGGACATACCAAATCTGAACCCTTTCTTAAAACCCAAAATTTTTCAGAATCATCTTTCATTGTTTCCTTTTTTGATTGCTGTAAATTGATGGTTTCACTGTTGTTTAGCATCAACAGAGAAATTATCACAGTGAGGGTGAGCCAACTCTTCATTTTTGTCACGGACCCTCAAGGATTCAAGACCATAAATTATCCAGTAACTCTAAGTGGTAACTAAGCTGATTCTTTCTCTCAGACTGCTCTGCATCTTATATCCTCGTGGATCTGAATGATCTGACCGTCCTGATGCCCTGTCCATAGCCTTTTCGGCCGCTATGGGCTGACCCTGGCTGAACTACTGGAGCAGGCCCCAAAAGCCCAGCTGCCAGGGATTCCAGCTGATGACAAGGCCTTCAAACAGCTCCAGCTGTGTGTTCCACTTTGGATATATGACATCCAAGGAAGGGATCATATCAGGCAATGTTCTACACTCTAGTTAATGAAACAAGGCAACATTTATACCTCATGGAGCTGCTGGAAAAAACTAAACCAACAAAACATGGTCAAATCGCTTGCCTCAGTTCCTTACCCACAAACAAACACAAAGCACTACATCAAACTCTCTCTGCAACAATCCCAATTAAAAATAAACATACCAACAACAACAAAAAGTAAAAGTCACAATTTCTTCTGGAAATAGCAAACTCAAAAGACCAAAAGGCTATATAAATTGAGATATATCACAAATGAAAATTACACGAAAGGTAAACGTAAACTATGTTCCTTTTTATATTGTAACTTTCCAGCCAGCGGCAAGTGCTCAAACTGCACACGTTTACCCCCTGGTCTTCAGGCTGCTCACTTTATCCCTCCAACACTACCTCGACTCCCTGGGGGAGCATGCAGCCAGGCTGCAGAGGAATGCACCCATCTTAGCTTTCATTACTTTCCAGCTCAGCCTTCACAGGTACCCATTTTACTCCTGGGTGAGGAGAAGCCACATGACTAAACCATTTTGCTTAAGGATGCAACTTTAGAATCAACACAGCTTCTAACATCGCACGCAACAGCCACAAACAACTGCAGGACAAGCATGCTAACCACTCAGACACAGAGCCCAAGTAAAGTATGAAATGGATGGATGGATGGGTGGATGGATGGATGGGTGGGTGGGTGGGTGGGATGGATGGATGGATGGATGGATGGATGGATGGATGGATGGATGGATGGATGGATGGATGGATGGATGGATGGATGGATGGATGGAGTTTTACGGCCTATCAGCCTTTGTAGGCTATGTAAGGCCATTGAGCAAGAAAATCACAAGAATAGTTCCAAGTAACTGCAATTGAAGTCACGATGTCCCCAGTTATTCGCCTTTTAAGAATTGTGTGAGGAGACACGGTGGGACTATTCTTTAACCCTTTAACCCACAGAGGGAACGAAATGGAGGGCACAGAATAGTCCAAGTTTATAAAGGCATTTGTCATATCCTCTCTCAAGGCTTCTTTCATGACGTGGCTGTGCTTACCGGTGCCATGTGTTCGATGGTGGTGGTGACCAGCTGCAGGATGTGGTCACACATGCTGCGAAGTGCCTTGTTGCTCACAAACTCTGGATCGGGGGACCTCTTGCCCTGGAAGACATATGCAGCAAAAAATGTGTCTCCATTAAATGTACACTTCCCCAGTTTCAGGCAGATTCACATGGTATGATGATTTATCTAATGCAGACCGGTACTAAAAGAAATTCTACTGTTCATTCCTGTTTCCAATTGAAGCCTTACTTAGATATCAAGACAAATTATTAAGTTGAAAAGAAACCTTTTTTCCACTGAGAAGACAAAAATGTGAGAGAATAAGACATTTTAAAAAAGGAACTCACAGGGGGGTCATCAGGCAGAGCACACTGTCTGACGATGAACTCTATCATCAGGTGTCCACCCTCCAAAGACAGGTAGCCATGGTTGGCCATTGCAATCACCACCTGGGCAAACACTTTCTTCACCTGCAACACAGAGAGCATGCATGAAACACAGCTTTGAAATCTTTTAATCATTCTTCTCATGGCTCATAATTTGAGATCATGCATCTTGAAAAATCAACATTCATGCCCAGACAGTGAAACTGCATTCCTTTATCTGTTGCCTTCCCTCACTCACTCTCATATTTAGTCATCCCATATTTTTGGTCTTGCTTTCTGGGTCCCTTACCTCTGGAGCCCTTCCTTTCTGTACCTAGAGAGATTACAACAATGTGTTTGAAGAAGGCAACTTGAGAGGAAGCAGCAGGGGCTTCGCTGACTGCTAGGTCAGTATGAGAATGGCAGCAAGGGGCAGAAGTGGGAAGTATTGGACATTACATGTGAAGAAAAATATGGGAGATTGAAGAAAAAAAGTTGTGATTATAGTTACCCAACCTACCATATTTTTTCTGCCAACCCTAAAGCACAAAAAAATTAATAAAAATAAAACAATAACATAAAAAGAAGAAAAAAAGAAATCAAAGGAAAACAATTAAATGCATGATTTCCCATCTTCCCAGTCATATGAGCACTCAGAGAATTCACTGTTTAGTCTTAAAAATGTGTTTTCAGCATAATAAATTTTCTTATTCATGTTCAGATGAATCTACTGTATACACGACTCTTAAACACACACACACACACACACACACACACACACATGCACACACACACACACACACACACACACACACACACACACGCACACACACACACACACAACACACACACACACACAAATGCACACAGTCGAAAAAAATGTCAGTGCTATCTAATGATCCTTTTTGTTTAGGCCAGGTTACCTTAATTACAAGTTTTCTTTTCTTTTCTTTTTTGGCCTTAGCATGAGGACAAGTGAGCTGTGATGAGAAGGAGGAAGAAGTGAGCTGTGATGAGAAGGAGGAAGAAGTGAGCTGTGGTGAGAAGGAGGAAGAAAAATGTAGAAATCCCTAACTGGCCCATGAGGCAGCCATAAACACCCAACACAAAGGCCTGAAAAACTCAAAGAATCTCCCACAGTGAGTAAAACTGTCCAGAAGGCACAAAATGAGACATTACTCATCACAGCATTAGAGACGGTGGAGCAGGAGGACACAGACCTTGTTGTTGGTCTCGCTGCACAGCATCTTCAGCCCCGACACCACCACTTCCTTCTTGTCCTCCATGGCATCCACTGCAAGCAACAAAACCAGCAACTCCTGCACTTGAAAGCTTGCAAAGCAAAGGCAACACAGCATGCAATATGAGATCTTGAAATGCAAAATGCTCACAACTGACACATCGACCACTCCTGAAATGAATAAATAATGTGTATCCTAAATACATTCAGCAAGTTACTGTATGAGATTAGTATTTGTAATAACTAAAATATTGTTACAGAAAGTGTGAAATCCTTAATTACGGAGTCCTTTTTTTCTGTGATGAACTGTATATATTGTTCATAGTCATACTCTATACCCATCAATAAACTTTTCCCCATCAACAAAAAACATTTGAGCACTGAGCATTAAGAGTTTAATCCAAGAGGCACCTGCTAGTTCCCATGACACGGATGAAAAGGGAAGGATTTTTAAGGCCTATCAACCTTTTTTGGTTATGTAAGGTCCTTGAGCATAAACATTACTAGAATAGATTAAGCACAAATCAAGTCAGGATATCCTTAGTTATTCACCTCTTGCGAATTCAATAGGGAAACCCAATGGGTCTATTCTAACCCCCAACCCACAGGGGGTCTATTCTAACCCCCAACCCACAGGGGGTCTATTCGGTTATGCGACACTACCGCGAGTGACAATATCGCGTGCAACACTATCGCGTGCAACACTATCGCGAGTCTACTACTACCGCGTGTGTCACAACCGCGTGTCATACTTCAGTGTGTGTAACACTATCGCGTGTATAAGACTATCGCGAGTACCACGACCGCGTGTAACATTAGCGCGAGTGTAATACTGAGTTCGATACCCACCAGGGCCGCGACTTTTTTTTCTTTTCGTTTTTAAATAAATAAATGATAATTATAATTCCACAGTCTACATATATATTTTATTTTTAATTCCACAATTATAATTCCACAATCTATATATTTGTGTGTGTGTTTTCACAGTTCACATTTATGAGATAACATTTACAAAAAACAGAACCTAATCATTAAAACAAGGTAATGTATACAAGTGCGCACAAATATATATATATATATATATATATATATATATATATATATATATATATATATAAATGGTCATTAACACATGGCAAAGTAAACAAGTGCACACACAAGATTAATATCAAGACATAAATACTCATTAAGAATAAGATATGGCAAGGAATACAAATATACACACAAAAAAGTATCATCACCTAAAATTGAATAACTTTTGAAATATTAAATCAATTTTTAAAAATTTTTTCAATTTATCAAGAAGAAGCCTTGCTCTAAGAGTGTACCAAAGTAGAACTTCGAGATGCCTTGGACCACTGAGCAAAAGGCATTTATAGTCGAGGCATATTTTCGGCTGCAGTCTTCATGCAGCTCAGCTGCAATTCAGACAACGGTTCGAATGTCGGGAATTTCCTCACCAGAATACAGATTAAACAAAAGCTTACACCTGAAGACATGAGGAAGCGAGTGATCATGTGCCGGTGGTTTTGCGACAAGATCGACGATATGCCGGACTTCCTTGACAATGTCTGGTTTTCTGACGAGGCACATTTTCAGTTGTCAGGTCACGTTAACAGTAAGAATAACATTTCTGGGGTAGCACACCCCCTGATCCCAAGGGAGGAGTGCGAGAGGGTCATTGCGAACTTTGCACGACGGATCCAGGTGTGTTTGCAGCACCAGGGAGCACACTTGGAGCACATTTTGGATGGCCAGTGACACAGAGTATTTTTGAAGTACAGATGTGAAACCTTAGGGATGTCTGCTACATAGACTTAACCTAATGTCACCAAAGTATAGTATCAACCTCTATCATAGCATCATGCACGCACACACAATCATGCATGGTAACTCCAAGTCCACAGAGCATATCCAAAAAAATCTTGCATGGTGCACAAGGGGGCAACTTAAAATCATTCATAAAATAACACAAGCCGTCAAGTGTCACGATTGGTTCAACACACATTGAATTCAATGTTTCTGGCCACTGACCGTAAAAAAGGAACCTTGTCGTCCTCGTTGTCTTCAGCCCGTTCGTACGACTCGACGAGCGTCTGGAGTCGTTTGTTGGTGGCCAAGATATGTTTCTTTGACGTTGGGCCAGGATGACCTCCTTCCATTTGAACTTTGAGACCATGCTGCAGACTTTGTTCCTTTTGTATTCCGGCGATTAATTTCCAGATGGATGGTTTTGGGCCATCAAACATGGATTGCAAGCCCCTGTGCCACCCTTCCAGTTTATTATTGGTACGTGGAAGGCCGTCTTGGTTCCTGTCGTGGACTGACCAAAACTCGAGAGCAAAACGTGGAGGGTCCCGCCTGGGATTTGCGCCCCGTCTTCTCCCACGTCGAAGTCTTCCAACATAGTTGTCCTCAAAGTAGTCATAGAGTTCACCCATGCGTGGGTCCATGTCTCTTTTAGTCATGTCTTCCTGCAGTGCCTCAAAATGCCCTGTGATCTGCTCTGGTGACAAAAATGCCAAAGATGCGAGCATGCGGCAGTACAGCCGTGTTTCTTCGTCGTCGGTGTAGGTGACCCGCAACCCAAGGTCCTGGATCTTTCTCCAGATTGACTGGCATAAGTGGAAGAAGCATCCTCTGACCTTGATGTATGGAAATGCTGAGGTAATTGCAGCTTTGGCAGTCAATTCGAAATCAAGGATGCAAACTTGTGGGTTTAGGTTTGGTGCGTACATTTTGATAAGGCGCCACATTTCCTCGTATGTCCGTCTGTTCTTTCCTGCCAGAAGAGCATACAAGCATGGAAAGACATGGTTGTCTTTAATGACATGAATGGTGTATAGCTGAAAAAACAGTTGTGGTGCTACTTTGAACGTGCCGTCGCACATCCAGTCAGAGTTTGCAGTCATAAAACGCAACATTTCGTCGGTTGCGAAAAGAATGATGCGTTTTCACCGGTTTTCTTCGTCTTCAGCATCATTATCAGAGTCACCTGTATCGTGCAATAGAAACCTGACTTGAGTGCCTCCAACTAGAACTTCTCTGAGTTGTTCCGGAATTTCGATGTCATCCAAATTTAGGAGAAGAGGGGGAAAGGCATCAACTCTTTTCCGTTTTCTCTGAATTGTGCGCCTGAGTGCTGATTTTTCTGGCAAATTGGTGAGCGCCTCATCAGTCAAAGTAGCCATCATTTCTCCAATTAATTTTCGAGGTGGTGCATCTGTAGCAGCGGCTCTTTCTTTCATCTCAGCAACACTTTTCTGCTTCTGGGTGTCCGCTGGGTTGGCAGGGTGGTTGTGGTCATTCTTTACATTGGGGATGGCACCATTGCAGTAGTCAAGCGGAGTGCTGATTCTCCCTTTACATTTGTCCTGTACGCACCGCCAGTTGACCGTTGTTTTATTTACACGGTCTCGACGGTACATATACCAGTTGTAGAGGATCTTGTCATTGGAGTAACGAGACTGTATTACCTCCATGGCCAAAGTTTGAAATGTAAAATGGGTTGCTTCCAATCAAGATTAGAACACAAACTCACAAAAAGAAAGTTTGCGTGCGTTTAGAACACACACTCAGACTATATATTGAATGGGTTGCTTCCAATCAAGATTAGAACACAAACTCACAAACAGAAAGTTTGCATGCGTTCTCTCTCTCTACGTGGTAAACGCGGTAGTGTTACGCGCGGTAGTGTTACGCGCGGGAGTGTCACATACGCGCTAGTGTTACATACGCGGTTGTGTTACGCGCAGTAGTGTTACTCGCGGTAATGTTATACTCGCGGTAGTGTTACACGCGGTAGTGTTACACGCGGTAGTGACGGTCGCGGTAGTGACCAGCACCCGGTCTATTCTAACCCCCAACCCACAGGGGGTCTATTCTAACCCCCAACCCACAGGTAGTCCATGACAAGGAAAGGGAGCTTTACCAGATGAGTTGATGACATGCTTGAAGATGGAAAGAATTCCATTCCTCATCTTCTCGTTGTTGGCATCCAGCTTCTGTAGAAGAATCCCCACCAGCCTGCCTGAGTAGGTCCTTGCTGGAACATGGGGAAAGTGCAACTGAGTCACACTGGGCTGTGTTGCATAGACTCATGGTTTTCCAAGAAATAGGCCAGTGTCAACAAGTGTCAACATTTGCCTTTACATATGCTTTCATCATTTTGACACATGGTGACACCAACCTATTCCTCACAAATTCTTGCAAAACACTAGCATAAGCAATGCGCTGCTGGGCACTGATGAAGGCAGTGACTGATGTGATCAAGATGTACACCATCAGTTATGTGACACTGTAAGAGCTGTTTGTCTTGCTCTCTTTGCCATCATCAAACCAACCTATGGCAGCATATATAATTAACCTATTCCTATCCTCATTTCCACCCATACTCCAAACATCCTGTGAGACCAGTTTTCTCATACAAAGAAAAAACAATAAAGAAAGATGTGCACCGACTGGAGCTCATGATGAAAAAAATGAGTAGCCTAGGTTTCTGGAAGGTGGCTCAAATAAAAGAGTTTCCTCATAGGTCCTTAGAAACATAACAAAAATTTAAGAATGTTTATATCATATATGATTTGAATTACTCAGACAAAGGTACATCTGGAAATTCTGTGTCCTCAAACCCTCAGAAATCACACAGAAAACTGGTCATGTTATTCCCAGAAATCAAGGCAGCAAATGCTGATCTCCTCTTCAAGCATGGAGCAAAACAGAAGCTGCATCCAACCAGTGAAGCATCCACATGCAGGAAGTGGGTGTACGTACCCAGAATGGCAAAGGATCGAAGGGTCTCATTGTGGTTTTTAATGCTCATGGGGTTGTCCATATTTACTGGAGCAAACACCTGCAAAAGACATCAACATGTGGAGGATGTCCAATGTCCATGTAATCCAATCACTACAAAGACTTGGTAAAGCAATGTCCATGTAAACCAATCACTACAAAGACTTGGTAAAGCAATGTCCATGTAATCCAATCACTACAAAGACTTGGTAAAGCAATGTCCATCTAAACCAATCACTACAAAGACTTGGTAAAGCAATGTCCATGTAATCCAATCACTACAAAGACTTGGTAAAGCAATGTCCATCTAATCCAATCACTACAAAGACTTGGTAAAGCAATGTCCATCTAAACCAATCACTACAAAGACTTGGTAAAGCAATGTCCATCTAATCCAATCACTACAAAGACTTGGTAAAGCAATGTCCATCTAAACCAATCACTACAAAGACTTGGTAAAGCAATGTCCATGTAACCCAATCACTACAAAGACTTGGTAAAGCAATGTTCATCTAATCCAATCACTACAAAGACTTGGTAAAGCAATGTTCATCTAATCCAATCACTACAAAGACTTGGTAAAGCAATGTTCATCTAATCCAATCACTACAAAGACTTGGTAAAGCAATGTCCATCTAATCCAATCACTACAAAGACTTGGTAAAGCAATGTCCATGTAATCCAATCACTACAAAGACTTGGTAAAGCAATGTCCATGTAATCCAATCACTACAAAGACTTGGTAAAGCAAAGCACATGGGTCACATTTACTGAGGGGAGCCTGATACGGCTGAGAATGCTGCAAGATTATGGCTTTACTTTCAGAAAGTTAACATCTTCATAAATGAATTCAAGCCTTTTGCACTTGGTCTTGGGAGATGCAGACAGTAAGGAAGGAGTCTGTTGCCTCCATTTACCTGTGCAAGCAGTGCATTGAGCAAATTGTCAAAGTGCATGTCCAGCACAGTGCTGCCCTCTATGCACACTGCATCCAACACCATGCACAGGCCCTGCAACAAAAAGGGTGTTTTTAAAAATATAAGCCCTTACAGATGTTGTACAAGTGTGTATACACACACACACACACACACACACACACACACACACATGCTCACACTCACACACACACACACACACACTCACACACACACACATGCTCACACTCACACACACACACACACACACTCACACACACACACACACACACTCACACACACACAAACACTGCAGACCTATGGCATTTTACTAATAAACCCTGTGGAACCAAAGCCACAGCTATATTACACTATCAAAAGGCAGAAATTCATTTACAACAAAGTCCTTCAGAAATACGTGAAAATACACATGAAACAATCTTAATTTTGCTTTTTCATCTCACCAGTGGAAGGAAGGAAGGAAGGAAGGAAAGAAGGAAGGAAGGAAGGAAGGAAGGAAGGAAAGAAGGAAGGAAGGAAGGAAAGAAGGAAGGAAGGAAGGGACTTAGGGCCTTTAAAGACTATCCAAGGCTCAGTAAAGAAAAAGAGCCTCCAAAACATGAATAACAACCAAGATCACACAGATTCAATGTGGCATAATCATTTCAAGGAGAAACCCTTTTCTCTATAGTCAGAAGTCTGTTGTTCTAACACTACTCATCCATCTCTCTGATGACTGCTCACCTTGGTGATGTGGTAGGGCTCAGGGTGGCGCTTGTACAATCCCATGATTCCTTGCAGGATGCGTGGAAACTGCTCATGCATCTTGTCTTCATTCATGATGTGCGACATATGACCCAGGGCTTCCACTATGGCAAGACGGAGCTGGTGGAGACACAAGCAACAGTCAGGCACAGACTTGGCATGGAGATCTACAGTGTTTACACTCTTGCCAACTAGGCAAAAAGAATGATCAGAGTACCTGGTGGAGACACAGGCAACAGTCAGGCACAGACTTAGCATGGAGATCTACAGTGTTTACACTCTTGCCAACTAGGAAACAAGAATGATCAGAGTACCTGGTGGAGTCACAGGCAACAGTCAGACACAGACTTGGCATGAAGATCGACAGTGTTTACACCCTTGCCAACTAGGCAACAAGAATGATCAGAGTACCTGGTGGAGTCACAGGCAACAGTCAGACACAGACTTGGCATGAAGATCTAGTTTTTACACTCTTGCCAACTAGGAAACAAGGATAATCACAGTACCTGGTGGAGACACAGACAACAGTCAGGCACAGACTTGGCATGGAGATCTACAGTGTTTACACTCTTGCCAACTAGGAAACAAGAATGATCAGTGCACCTGTGTTCTTTTAGTTGGTATATCGGTCTAGGTCTTTAGAAATGTCTAGTGATATTCTCTTGTGAAGTATGACTATGATGATGATGATAATAGTAACAGCTAGAATCCACATAATAAAATCAAACAGTACTATTACAACACGACCATAAACATTCATGACATTAGGAAACACACAGAAGAGAGGCACACAGCAAAGTCATGTCAGTACACCTTTGTTTCCTTGGACTGCAGCCAGACGTTGAAGAGCATGTCGTAAGCAGAGAAGATTTCATCTGCAAAGCGATTCTTGGTGACGGTCTGGTCCGGAGCCTTGTCCAAGTTGGCCTCATACTCTAGGATGGCTTCGGAAAACTTGGCAATGGCTGGGTGGAGAAAGGAACATATGATCAAATAGAGCACAAGGCGTACTGTGTGCAGGGTACTCACTCACAGTGTAAGGAACAATCTGTTGACAGCCAAGATAACAAAACTGTCACATTTCTGAGAGTGCTTGAATGAAAACAGCAACGACATAGACACGTCATTCCATGTACAAGTCTTCTTCATGTGCCTGCACGAGGCTACATGAGTCCGTACGATGACTTTAATGTATAATGTCCTATGTTGCCAATCTCTGCCCCTTCCTGCAGTTACCATACCCACCTAGCTGCCAGCCAAGCTCCATATTTAGTGACCAAATGACAACCTTCAAGCATAGCTACCTGTTATTCCCAACATGGTTACTAAATTCAGACCAGTGAGTTCAAGTAGAAAAAGCAGGGAGCTCCCCCAAAGCTTTGCTGAGCAGTGAGGGGTGGTTTTGGAAAGGCAGCTAGCTACTTGGGGTGAAGTTCTGTGTTATGGGACATTGAACAGTGAACATGAAGTTCTTAATCCGTGGTCTAGCACAGCTCTTTCCCACCAGACCCACAGCCCAGTGCGGCAGTGAGAGACAGGCAGGCAGTCACCTGAGGAGAAGACCCATCGCATGTTGTCCTGCTTGGCCATTCCCAGCATGGGCAGCATGGTGCCCAGGACTGCCGTCAGGTGGGGCACCATCCCAAAGACTGCAAGAGAAAGGAACCACTCTCCGTCAGGACTACAGGAACCATGGCTGCCAAAAACTAGGGACTTCTGCCTCTCCTTGTAAATCAAGGCCTTACACTGTGATGTTCAGCTGCAGGGCACACTTCTTATGTTGGTGAATAAATATAGCATGTTAAGGTATGATCTTGTCTTCCTTTTTTTAAAACCAACCTTAGCCTAACCCTAGAACTGTCATGTGAGTGGTATCACACTATCAGAATAATACATGATTTCAACTAGGTTCTGACCTATCTTTTCTACATAAATTCTCCTTTGTTGTAATGAAGGCAGTATCCACTTCTCCAATTCAATTTAGGTGGGAATTTCATCAATAACAAGAGCAGGCGCCAACACTAGACTCACAGAAAACATTAAGGAATAAACCAAGCACACATTCCTCAGTCAGCATCACAATCATTCTTCAGCATACCGAACATGCCCACCTTGGCGCTGAACATCCAGCCCTTTATACGTAAACTTTCATCCAAAACCTTCAAACCTAAATCAATTCAAAAAGCACACTCATATACTTTCAAGTTTTATCTAAAAATTTCAGACCCCAATTACTTCAAAAAGCACATACATAAATTCTCATCCAAAAAATTTGAACTTAAACCTTTTCAAAAAGCACATTCATAAACTCTCATTCAGAAAATTTAAACCCTAATCAATTCAAAGAGCACATTCATAAATTATCATCCAAAACTTCAAACCTGAATCAATTAAAAAACGCACATACATAAATTCTCATTTATAAAAAATTCTAACCTAAATCAATTCAAAGAGCTCATACATAAACTCTCATCCAGAAACTTCAAAACTGAATTAATTCAAAAAGCACATCTCTCTTGATCAACTGCAAGTTACAGTTGCACCCAAACTGCCGGAGCAAGGCTGACTCACCATTGGCTGTGGCCAGGTTGCCCATGGTTTGCACCACAAAGAAATGGGGAAGGGTGCCAGGCTGGAATCGATCCAGCAGCTCCCCCATCACCTGGTCGCAGTAGCGCACCCCCAGTGCCACAAGCACTCCACTGGCAGCGGTCTGCCATTCTGGCTCCACATCCTGTATGGCGGAAAGGACAAGAGTCTGTGGGTGTTTCTACAATAGGTGGTTTTGCACAGCAACTTTATGTGCTCGAGACTCAAGCAGCTTTGAACCACATACACCAGTCACTGCACCAACTGATCTGTCCTCAGCCAGTGCCTGACAAAATCAAAAGACAAAGACAGACAGGAGGCACCAACATTCAAGTAGCAGTACCTTCTTCATTCCCCAGAGGGCAAACTGACCTTTTCTTCTTTTTTTAGGGGGGTGGGGTGGGGTGAGTGGGAAAATCACATCACACTTCAGCAGAACACACTGCTACTAATTTTGTAAATCTATCCAAAGAAGCACTCCAAGTTAAAATGTCCTTCTCATGTATTAATTATAAAATGTGTTGAGCACTGAATACTTTATGTACTTGCTAGCTGCAACACAACTGTAAGACATGCATCAGATCCTCTGCACCAGAACCAATACAATACAGAACTATGCAGTTTATCTGACCACACACTTCTTGACAGATCTGATGCCTGACTACAATTTTGTTGCCTGGTCTGGACATTACATGCAGTATGTCTGGATGCTTTACACTTTCAGGCAACATTTCAGTAGTGTCCATCACTGCCCCTCATTCCCTTGCAAGAAAATCAAGCCAGATAATGTGTCCAAAATAGTGGACAGTGATAGCTTACAAATTTTTTGGGGGGAAAAGAGTTTCTGATGAGAAATCTGAGGTGTACAACATGCGGTCAGACACCTGTTCAATAAGATACATGTACCAATTTTAGAGTTATTATCATTCTGCCACCCCCTTCTCAGGTTTCTGGTGTAATTGCAAAGGAATTCCTGTATACATTCATACTGACTACTTGTAACACTCTCTCTCTCTCTCTCTCTCTCTCTCTCTCTCTCTCTCTCTCTCTCTCTCTCTCTCTCTCTCTCTCTCTCAATGCCTGCCATTGAGTTTAAGTAGGGAATCAATTTGCAACAAACAGGAAGCATGTCCCCAAGCCTTAAATTAATGGGAAAATTATGCCTCTACAACTCTCACATGTGTGACCCAGCTAAATATTTTTACAAGCTATGAGACAATAGCACTAGCAGCATGGAAATCAGGTCAAGGTTGGAACTGGCCATTTCACCTGATTTGGACCACCAGCATGGGAAATCATCAAATGAAATGCAGTCTGGTATAATGCAACATAAGTTCATGGCAACATGAGTCCATGGCTAACTTTCACAGATACCGAA
Organism: Theodoxus fluviatilis; assembly: GCA_034096865.1. NCBI lineage: Eukaryota > Metazoa > Mollusca > Gastropoda > Cycloneritida > Neritidae > Theodoxus > Theodoxus fluviatilis. The sequence continues at coordinate 76,994 of JAWQFJ010000479.1, forward strand.
CACATGTGTTGAGATGACCTAAAGTCAAAATCAAACTCTCAATAAAGTGTCTACAAGTGTCCCTTCCTGCATACGACAACTTATTAGCCTTACCCCGACGTCATAATCCGGACAACGTTTCAAGGACATGACACCTACCCTTCTCTTTTGCACATGCCCTTCCAACTATTCAACAAATTCTACCAAAACCTATACCAGAAGTACTCACAACTGAACTATGAACAAATCCATGACATTGTTTTAACTCGTAAGGTCCTGTATGTAATTCACGTGTTTCATACCCCAGTCCTGTATGGATTATGCAATCTGTAGAAAAAAATCAGTCCAGTAACAGCCACATGGAGTGGGCAGCTATGGGTGGTACAGGATTGAGCAGGGTGGGCAGTAATGGGCAGTACAGGATCTTAAGAGTTAAGAAAATGTAAATGCTGTATTTATTCTCTTTTTTTCAGAACGAATATTTCACGTCTTTCCCCACTCATAAGCAGCATGTCGAGATTGCCAGGGTAAGGGTCAAGGTCATCCTTATATAAAATTATAAAAATGCAGCTTTCACAACATTTTTAAAGCTACAAAGACAAATTTCAACAGCAGCTTTCTCATTAGGGTAGATTAATACAATCATGACTTAGAGTACAATGTAAAATGGTTTCTGTTAGAAATACTCAAATGAAATAGAGTATATGAAGCTTAAAAGTGTGTGCAATAATGGATTCTGTCAGTTGTTCAATCCAGTCTTTCTTACCTACTATGAGTTATCCCAGAAACATGACCCTCCATTCCCCAGAATTTTTAAGATCTCACTTCTCTGAGAATAATCCAACACTGAGGTTTCATTTGTGGTTATCTAGCAGTCCAAATTAGCAGTTCAGTTTATCAAAAGTACCATTATATATGTTACATTAGATGGTTTACCCGTCTCCACCTGTTCCCGTTTCCACCTTTTCCCGTCTCCACCTTTTCCCATCTCCACCTTTTCCCGTCTCCACCTTTTCCCTCACATTCACCAAACATCAACGCGTGATGAGATGAGCGAGCTCGGACCCGCAAAACCTCGTGCAGCACAAAGCACACGTTGGAGCCGAGTTGCCTCCCTTTACCCTCTCACGAAGCACCCGTTGGAGCCGAGTTGTCTCCCTAGACTAAAAAGTTCCAGAGGGAATATCTCCGGAACGATCGGAGGTATGCCTTCCAAACACGACGTCTAACTCCATCCAGTCACGGGGGAGCAACATGCCAAATTTCATGGAGATCCGTGCACGGGCGGCCAAACGCATAGAGCGGACAGACAGACGGACAGAGATCCGGATAGACAGAAACCGTTTGGGTTTTATATCTATTCATACATACATGTGTGTTCATGCATAATCACCAAAGTACATGTTTATTTCAAATCCCTTAACTGAATGATTTCTTTAAAACTGCCCAATTTATCTTTTGACTGAGATGTCCACAGACACTGGGACAGGTGGATAGACAGCCTGTCATCCGCCCTCCTTTGCATCACCTTAACACTGAACATTACAGTTACTCCCATTCTAGAGCATGAAGTATCTATTTATAGAATGAACTTTTCTCCAATGCACAGCAGGCAAGTCACTTCAGTTGACCTCTGACCTTGGTCTGGGTCAGCTCCTGGGCTGCCTGCTGGACGAGGTCAGAGGCCATGTTGGAGTCCACCTTGTCCAGACACTCTCGGATGATGCGCTCCACGCAGTTCAGCACCACGATGCGGTGGTCCAGCGCCAACTGTCACATGGAGGATTCATAGACAGGTCTATGGAGATGCACACAGCTTTCATTTCCAAGAGATGATAAAAAAGGCCTATTCAACTGTCTTCCAAGAGGTAAATGTCAAACACTGTACACATGCTTGTAACCTTAAAAGTCTCATGATTAATTGAATGTGAATAGGTGTTTCAATAATACACATCTAGATGCTAACTGAGTATTTGGTACTGCTTCAAACATAAGGAGTTTAAATACTCAGATGTGGCCTAAGACCCTCCAATGAATTCATTAAACCATAAGTAGACTCTGAAGGACTATAACAAATAAAATGTCCATCAGCACTCAGCAAGCAAACAGCATAGGTGCTCTTGCAAGTAACTAGTAAGGGAAAACCCAGTCAAATACAAAAATGTAAACACAATTTTGTATACTAGTAGGCAACCCCTCAAAGAGGTGTGGTTTGATCCTTTTATCCCTGTCAATCCAACTGGGTTTTTTAATTGTGACCAAAACGAAGAAGAAGAAGGAGAAAAAAGAGAGGAGAAACTGCCAGTAAACAACAGTATGTAAACTGTTCCATCTTCCCTGTCCTATGAGCACTCAAAGAATCCACTACTTAGGTAGTAAAAAATCCTTGTCAGCAAAAGAGAAATTTTAATTTACATTTAAACTAGTCTTTCAGAAGAAAAAAATCAGGCTGACCTATTGACCTTTTGTTGTTGTAGTTGTTGTTGCCAGGTTATTCAACAACACCTTTATTGTTGTTGGTCTTAAAAATTCTGTGATTTCACATGTTTGAAGAATTAAAAAAAAAAATATCCCTTACATACACAGGGATCTAAATGCTTAAACACACAGGGCCATACTTATATATATATCTACATTGTCCACACTTAAATGGTAGATTAATGGTCCCTACATACAGCTTATACGTTAAATCTTGGAGAATTTAATTTTAAGATTATGACATTTATACAAATACTGTCAAGATGTTCTTTGCTGTTTGAATAAGGTTTAAATGAAATCTACATCACTACTGTACATGAAACACAATGTTACTTCACTAATCTCAGCAAAACAACAACATCAAGACTGCATTACAAAGCAGATACGAGTCAAATTCCCTGGAAGATGCAGCTTGAAATAATTAGGTAGTGCATGCTTTACATGAACTGATGAACTGCATGTTTTAAAAAGTCTTTATTCAGTTCATCATCCCTATCATCCTGCCAGACAGGCACATCCCCAAGCTTTTAAAAATTCTGTATTCATTTTGCAGACGAATGGACAATGTATACAGTCTTCAAAATTAAGCCTTACTTCATTCTCAAACCACGGCTCACACAATTAAGTGGGCAAACATTTCAGATTCCTATTATATGCTTTTTATCAACAAGGAAACAGATTTTGCATGTTCCTTCCTTACCTTGGTGTGTTTCTTCAAGTAGCTGAGACATGAGCTAAGCACCAGAGTTGGTCTCTTCTTTCCCAGCTCAAAGATGGATTCCGCAATGATCTCTTGTGCATTTGCATCTTTATCATGAGCGGCATCGATGAGGGCCAGAGTCATCTCTGAAATAGAAAGCAACCACTTTGATTCAACATGCGTCGCTGCATGCTCAGTATGTGTTGGTCCAAAGATGCTTGGCTGTGAGTGTGAAGTGCTCTGCAAAAGCTTACTATTGATGCTTGCTGAGTATCTGTGTGAGGCCCGTTCTCTGCCACGAAAAACTGTATCACCACTCCATTGGAAATGGCTTGATTAACCTGGCATGGAATTGGTGCAAGCCTTAAACTTCGCATCCACAGTTCCATTGTTATGTAATCAAGAGAGAGAGGTTGACAATGACACATAATAATACGTATCGCAAAGAGTGAAAGACGAAAAAAATAATAAGGCTGTGGAAAAGTACATTTAATCTTTCGCAATTTCACGTCTGGCGACAGCAGCTTGCTGCAAGTTATCCGAAAGTCACCCAGCAGGTCATGTGAATGTGCGACACTTCGGTAGATCTGTGTGGCGTCTCGCCCTAGCAGACGGCTTTTCTTTGCCCAATTTGACAAACATTGACAAAATGCTTCGATCTACAAAAAAAGGAGCATTAGATTGTCAAATCATCTGGGATGTAATATTAAAGTAAATCGTTAACAGGTTGCTGCTTGCAGGCGAATCTGGATGTGTTTTACTCCGTATTTCCTCCTCCCTGAATCTCGTCGTTGAGAACTTCAATAATTGTTGTGAATTTGCACAGGTGACAGGGGCTAAAACATCAAAAGTCAAAACGACCGGCACTTACCATCAATCTGCCCCCCTGTGCTACGCACGATGTCACCGTCTGGTCCAGGCATTATCATCTACTGCTAGGTCTGCATCGACATTAGTCTTTCGTGTAAACGATCACCTCCTACCACAGAAGCAAACACACTCATGTGATTCGTGACACGATTCTACTTCCTGTGCGTCATGGAAAGAGAAAACCTTTATTTTTGAAAGGAAAAATGAAAATACTTTGTTCTTTACGTCCCATAATTCGAGTGAAAACAATTATTATATATTTTAAGCAAGCGTTTCATTACAAAACTGGAGCAATTGTTTTCTTTTTACACGGAATAAGTGTGAAAATATTCCCACAATCCAAAAACAACTGCTCAAGGGAAGCGACCCGTATTACTGTTTCTCAAGGCATTTATAGGTTGTCTCCCCTGTTTTTGATCTTGCTGTTGAATCAGGGGACCCAAGCCGGCACTTGCACAAATCTTGAAGTGTGGTGCTGTAATGTAGATGGCAAGTTGTCACCATAAATAATCAGGGACAACACTGCTCCTGATAATAGCTCAGTAGTTTTCCAAATGAACAGCATTTGACTGATCCCATGATGTAAATATCACACCGACGATGATTGCAGCACTGTCAAAGCACTCGCAGATATCACCCAAACGTAATAGCTGTAAGAAGGAGCAACAAAATGTTAACTTCACATTGCGTGAACTGTCGTGCTAGTGTGCTCTGGTTGTTTGAGTATTTGAAACAGTGGCGGGCTTTTAATTGCTTTGAGCATCTTGGATACGTATAAAGTAATGCTATATAGTGCATGGTTGAATGCATTCATATACGAACCTATAAGTAAGTAGAAGTGCTAAACACAGTTTGTTCATTCATCATCATTTCCCCTTTTATGTATTTTTAAGCATATGTTGTATTTTTTCTAATTATAGAGTAAAATGGGTTGAGGTAGCTAGGGTGGGGGGTTGGGGTAGGATGGGGGGGTTGGGGGGCGCCAGCTAGATTTCATGCTGTTCGTTTGAGACTCATATTAACATCCATAATAACGAAATTAAAGCTATAAAGAGGAGCGCAATTTATCGTTGCCGAATGCACTGCTGGCGGGAGCCAATGAGTGGGTACGGTGAGTGACATTTATCTTGTCAGAGCCCGCCCTTGCGATGAAAATTAATACATGGAGGGCAAGGACGTATACCTCTCGCTGCATGCATGCTTCGTAATGATATATGATCGAGTCGCTTCTCTACTTAACACTTAATGAGCACAATGCCCTAGCGTCCAGGATAAGCATTGCTATAGTTATACGTCATTCGCTGGAAAAACACACAAAGTACACACACACACACACACACACACACACACACACACACACACACACACACACACACACACACACACACACACACACACACACACACACACACGTACGGGCGCGCGCACACACACAAAATGAAACCCATTTAATTAAGTCTACAACTCTGCAGATGTCTTTTATCTGAAAGACTGGAAAACCCGAGGAAAATTCGTGACGACAAAATGCAAATTATTGTTCCTTGTTCCAGCAAATGGCGCAGAACGAATTAAAGCTAGGGCGTCTCATTCAGGCGCCGTCGCTGACGTTTGCAGAATATAGTTCCTTCGTACGTACGAGGAAGTCCGTGAGCTATTTTCGGCATAGGGGCGCACCCCTTGAAATTGAATTGAGCCATTCTGCATTGCTGAATAGATAGTTTCGTGGAGGCTAGAGAGAAAACAATCTCAGTGCGCGTGACTGACGAGCAGAATCAAAGCTGCGCAGATTCAAAGGTCGCGTCTCCTGTCAAAACCTTGTAAAGCATTACCCGTCATATCCTGACATTGCTCCATCTTTAGGGGGATCCGTCCGAGCATAAGCACGGGAAAGTTTCTGTAGTTTTACTATCGATCCTTTGCAGTTTATTCTTTTGGATGAATTGGAGCGACCAGGTAAGTTTTGATACCCATGCCATGTAATAGCGATAGTGTGTGTGTGTGTGTGTGTGTGTGTGTGTGTGTGTGTGTGTGTGTGTGTTTGTGTGTGTGTGTGTGTTTGTGTGTGTGTGTGTGTGTGAGAGAGAGAGAGAGAGAGAGAGAGAGAGAGAGAGAGAGAGAGAGAGAGAGAGAGAGAGAGAGAGGAGGGGGGGGGGGGGGGGTGATGAACGCCATTGCTTGGGCTATCGGCCCATTGCAAGGTGTAACTGTCACATAACATATAGCAGTGCAACATCGGGCAAGAGGGAGGGAGGGAGGGAGGGAGGGAGAAAGAGAGAGAGAGAGAGAGAGAGAGAGAGAGAGAGAGAGAGAGAGAGAGAGAGAGAGAGAGAGAGAGAGAGAGAGAGAGAGAGAGAGAGAGAGAGAGAGAGAGAACGAATGCTGCATTGTATGGGCTGTCGGCCCAGTACAAGTACTCAGAATCACAAACATGAATATCACATTTCATGATGTAGACCTTCTTCTCTTAAACGCATGGAGTATATAATTATATGAGCTCACAGACTTCCTCTCATAAGCTCGTATATACTCATTTCACAGAAATGCTCGGTCCCCCCCCTTCCTTCGTAGCTTCGTTGCAACTAGGACACAGCAACTCCGTACCTGTTGTTGGTTCAAAAATATGATAATATATATATAGTATGATAGTGTAGATTATGTACATAGTGACTATATTACTATCTATGTATGTTGTACAATAAGTTATATAAGTGATGATGGGTCGATATTACATGTATGTAGTGTTCGCGCACGCTGACACTCAAACGAATTTGTATGTGATCACTAGATGTGCCTCTCTGATTGGTGAAATTGTACAGGTGTGTGTGTACATGTGTCGTCTGATCAGCTGTGTGACTAGATTTACTTGTGGATAGCTGGTGTACACAGATCGTGTTGTTAGTTTAAATCTGTGTGTAGTAATATGTAATAGTACAATGGCTAGCTTATAAAATATTGATTTATATTTCACATGTTGTAATGTGTTAGCTATGTGTGTCTGCAGCCCAATGGACGGTTTGTGCAGGCACTTGTGTGTGTGTTATCAACGATTGTGATTAAGACTACAAGCACTAACTGTGTTAGTTTGAATTCCATCAAATGAAATCAGGGTTTTCTTCGTGGACCTCTCTGCTTTACTCGTCAAAGATGTCGTGGTGTACTCTGTGCTAATGCCGAGTACGCGGTTAGTATACAACTGTTATATGATCATGTAATGCCCAAAAGTGTGTGAGTGTGCTGAGAGAGGATGTGACTGCAGAGTGCAGAGGAAGAGGAGTAGATGAGAAGAGATGGATATTAGAGAAGAACAAGCATGCCTTTTGGAGAAATGGAACTTCCATGGTGCACACAAGAATGACTTGCTGATGGAAGAGAATATGAGAGAGGCTGCCTGCACGTGTCTCTTGAAGGGAGGAGCAAAGGGAGTCCTTGGAACGCAGTCCTTGAAGATGATGGGAAAGCCTGGAGTACCTGACCTTCCCGCCGAAATCGACGGGCGGTATGGAGAGTGATCCAGTGCTCGAATCTGTGAGAACTGACAGTTCATGCGAGATGAAGAGCACTAGGCATGCGAGACGAGGGGCAGAGGTGGGACGTCTGACTTTTCTTGACGGGCACGGGTGACGAGAGACGGAAGAGAAGAGAGGAGAGAGAAAAAGCTACAGAGACAGAGAGAGAAATGAAAGAAGAAGGGAAGAGGAGAGCAGCGATGAAGGACGAAAGAAGGATGACGCTGATCCTCAAGCTGGCACGATCCGCATAGAGGCCGAACCGAGAGCACTGTGAGGCGTAGCGTAGCTCACAGAAAGAGGTACAGCTGATGATATCCGAGAGATGAGTAGGAAACAGGGTAGGAAAGAGGAGCGAGACCCGACTGCTGAGGCATAAGCTGATGACACCGAGAGTCTGGGATATTGTGTTGACCGAGAGCGGGAATGAGGAGCAACTAGGACAGCCCCAGTTAAGAAGGGTGGAGCACTTGTGAGTGCAAGTGTTTCAGTTGTTCCTTGCTGCATGGGCACAGTGAGTAACACGGAGGTTGCATAACTCAGCACCAGATAGAGACTCCATAGCAGGTGATTTTAGTCATTACTTGCGTAGCAGAGATATGCATTCTGCGACGGACTCGGATGCAAGCCTTGACACAGAGAGTCGACAAATGTTCGATGTAGCAGGAAATAGCAGATAGACGGAAGAAAGATTTGGTTGTGAATGTGTCAGTGTGAGTAGAAAGATCCTGGACCTGATGGAGCAAGAATCCTGGATAATATGCGTGTTCTGACGCAACAATGCATAGTACAGTTGATTTGCTAGAGTTGTTTAGTTATTAAGTCAGACAGAGAAGACAGTGCCATGTATGATGCATGTAGAATGGGTAGGTGCACCAGAGGTTGCTGCATTTAGGATGCGAGGTGTAGTGCACACGAAGATGGGGCTGAAGAAATGTAAAGCATTGATTTTCTGCCGCAGTGAGTACCGGACGCAGAATAGGCGTAAAGCAGACTATGAGTCTTAGGGGGGTGGAGGTTGGCTGATTGGGGTTGGTGGGGGGCGAGTGTGTTGAGTGAGAGGATGTCGGAAAGATGTGAGAAAGTAATGAGACAAAAAGCATTCCCTGAGACTATAGAAGTAAAGAGAAAATGACGATGTGCGAGGGAGAGGAGTGGAGAATATGCCGAGGAGAATGAGAGGGATACAGAATACGAAAGGGGCGAACATATGAACCGACCTTGGCGGGGGAGGGGCGGTGGTCTGTGACACGGGAGGAAACTATTGCTACTGGTGGTTGCTGTGCGCAATGGCTTTTTTCATATGTAACCACACCAGTTCAAATTCCGGAGCAGCACCCACACTAGTATGCTCCTCACTTCATCGGGAGCAGCAGGCCTGCAGAACTCATTCGTTATACGAGGCTAGAGTCTCTCGTAGTCACCTGCATGCGCAGGTCAGAAGCTGGTGGAGCCAAAAAGGAGGTACAACATTTTTTGAAAGACAAACAAAGATGAGCAGAAAAACATAGACGACAAGACGAAAGCACGAAAACAAAAAAGTGAAGCACAATGCTCATGCGCAAAGGGAAAATCGGACGTACAGACTAAGGATCGCTGGTCCATCTATTTTGTCGCACTAGGACTCCACAGTCTTTTTACGCGATAGCCTAGTTACGACACGAATCCTGTAGAGACAGGAAACACGCTGAACAAGGAAATCTGTCGACAGGAACAATAGATGGCGTGCAGTGAATGTCATTTCAGTAACACTGCTGGCCCAGATAGATAACATTTTGACCAGTTGAGCGTAATGGAGCAGTACATGATCGCACATGACTAGCGCCGATGGCAGACTTACCACACGACCATCACATTCGCACCCTGCAATCCTTGACCCACTTCAATGCGCAGCAGTCACAGCCCCTCGCTGTGACAATCTTCCAGTACCACCATGTGA
>JAWQFJ010000480.1:2500-7500 GCA_034096865.1 Theodoxus fluviatilis
GTTGATGTTTCGTGAATGGGAGGGTGGGGGTGGGGGTGGGGGGGAATTATGTACGGTACGGTTATTTAGGGGGGGGGGGGGTGAAGCTAGGGGGGCGGGGGGTGATGCCAGGGCGGGGTGGTGAGACCTGGGGGGGGAGGGTGAGGCCGGGGGGGGGGGGGGTGAGGCCGGGGGGTTGATGCCAGGGGGGGGAGTGAGACCGGGGGGTGAGACCGGGGGGGGGGATGAGGCCGGGGGGTGGGTTGGGGGTGGGAAAGTATCTATGGTATGGTTATTTAAGGCCTCCGCACGCAAAGCAGCTCCACTCCGGCAACTTGATTGCTCGCCGTACATTGCTTCGTGTGCGATGTCGGTTGAAAGCAACTGGCATTCCAAGCAACTTTCTACGCCACCAGCAACTGAGTTGCTCGAGTTTAAACCTGTTCTAGTTTTGGGGGCAGTGGCGTGCCACTCTCTGTGAATCCACCAAGAGCCTCGTTCTCGTGTACTCGCGGCCATTGCACATTTATTGGCGGATGTCTTCGCTTCGCACAAAAAAACGCTTAATTTGGGGACACTAGAAACCCCATCCAAAGAAAATGTAAGCCATGAACAGCATTAATGTATCAAAGCTGTATGTTGAATGCATCCATAGGTCTTGAAAGCTCGTATATTTTAAATTTCGAAATGCAGGTCACACGCAGAACCATGTGTCCGCGGGTCGACGTGTTCGCAACGTGGCAAGAGGTGAAAAATCACAGTGGAAGCGTGTGCGAGCTGCAGTCTCCAGCATTGCCTGCTACATGGCAAGCAACCGGCCGCAAGCAACGTGGCAGGAGACTTTAGGGGAAGAGGGAAATGGAAAAGGTGGAGATGGGAAAAGGTGGAGACGGGAAAAGGTGGAGACGGGTAAACCATCTCGTAACCGTATACAAACATCATGCCTCTCACTCCTCGTACGTCATTGTTTCATTTCATGTCTACCAACAGCCAATCAGGTGGCAGCTTTCACAAACACTCGCACCCATCGGTTGGAGTAACGGCTATCTCGGTTGGACGGGAACATGACAATGGCAGTGTGAAATTACTTAACAAGTCTGCGTCTGGAGCAACACACTGTGGCTAAATTATGTCGACATAATCAGATCACCATCATAAGTGAGTAGTCAAATTTTCAACAAGATTGATCAGCAATGTTATAAACCACGTTTTCTCAAAATTGCGTGTATGAGTTCATATGAAAGATTAGCAACCAATACACTAAGAAAATTTAAAAAAGAAAAGAGAAAATCACCCGTATGTGACGTTATACTCAGCTCGTGATTGAGGGTCACAAATAGCCATTGACCTAATGACGCTCGGAGCCCAAGGATCATAAATCACAGGAGGGTTGGGCCAAAGAAAATCTATGACGTCACGCCAGAAAGTTTGGTTACCTTGGTAACCATCGAAATGGGAATTCGTCAGCTCGTAGGGATGAGGACACTCAAACCAGAAGCTGAGTTTCAACTGACACAAAACTTGAGAGGCCAGCTGCCTGGATGATTTGGACGTTCTCACAACCAAAAATTAAAAAAAGATGAACAGCCGAGATCTTCCAACGGAAAGTAAGCAGGAAGTGCTTGCCCCCGAGCAAAACGTATTAGAATGGAGAGGGCATGAACTGAAAAGAAAAAGAAAAGAGTGCTCCCCTTAGCTTACTGAGGCGAATGGGCCTGGGGGGAAAAAAAACCCTCACAAAAACAGCGCTAGTATTGACTTCTCCCGCAGGGAATGTTATCAAGGAAAAGTTGCGTGCATCCTATTGCAGCGGTTAAGAAAATCGTTCGGCAAGAAGCGGATGGCGAGTTCGATCATGTATGGGTCCCAGACAGCAATACTTAGCTGCTGGAGAGCACAAGGCGCGGCCCAGCTCTTTGAGAACACAAGGAGCGGCCCAGCTCTTTGAGAACACAAGGCGCGGCCCAGCTCTTGTAGAACAAAAGGCGCGGCCCAGCTCTTGTAGAACAAAAGGCGCGGCCCAGCTCTTGGAGAACACAAGGAGCGGCCCAGCTCTTGGAGAGCACAAGGAGCGGCCCAGCTCTTGGAGAACACAAGGAGCGGCCCAGCTCTTGGAGAGCTCAAGGCACGGCCCAGCTCTTGGAGAGCACAAGGAGCGGCCCAGCTCTTGGAGAACACAAGGAGCGGCCCAGCTCTTGGAGAACACAAGGCGCGGCCCAGCTCTTGGAGAGCTCAAGGCGCGGCCCAGCTCTTGGAGAGCACAAGGCGCGGCCCAGCTCTTGGAGAGCTCAAGGCGCGGCCCAGCTCTTGGAGAGCACAAGGCGCAGCCCAGCTCTTGGAGAGCACAAGGCGCGGTCCAGCTCTTGAAGAACACAAGGCTCGGCTGGAGGTACCTCCATACCCTCTCGTCAGCTGCAACTTCTGGCTGCTGGGCTAGCTCAGCTGGACCAACCCAAAGCAGCCAAAGAGGAAGAAGAAAAAGACGACAACGACGACGACGACGACGACGACGACGAAGAAGAAGAAGAAGAAGAAGAAGAAGAAGAAGAAGAAGAAGAAGAAGAAGAAGAAGAAGAAGAAGAAGAAGAAGAAAGAGAAGAAGGAGGAGAAGGAGGAGAAGGAGGAGAAGGAGGAGAAGGAGGAGAAGGAGGAGAAGGAGAAGGAGGAGGAGGAGAAGAAGGAGAAGAAGGAGAAGAAGGAGGAGATGGAGGAGAAGGAGGAGAAGGAGGAGAAGGAGGAGAAGGAGGAGGAGGAGGAGGAGAAGAAGGAGAAGAAGGAGAAGAAGGAGAAGAAGGAGGAGATGGAGGAGAAGGAGGAGAAGGAGGGGGAGGGGGAGGTGGAGGGAGGAGGAGGAGGAGGAGGAGGAGGAGGAGGAGGAGGAGGAGGAGGAGGAGGAGGAGGAGGAGGAGGAGGAGGAGGAGGAGGTCTATGGATCAGGTACCCAGTGATAACATTGCTCATGATGTCTCATCTCATCTCATCTCATCTCATCTCGTCTGTCCCTGAACACTTCTGGTCGTGGTGGTAATGTGTGGTTGATCTAAACATCCTCCTCCATCTCAGTAGGTCTGGGTTATGACAAAGTTCTCTGCGGTCCATTCCGTAATGTTTTCCATTCCTTTCTTTTTCTGTCAGCCACGTCTTCTACCCCCTGTCATTGTACTGGAGGATTGTCTTTGAGAGTCCGCCGCCCCTGGTGGCGTGCCCGTACCACCGACGAGGTCATCAGTGATTGGATTCATTTAAGGTGCAGAGTTGGCACACCTTAATTGGCTCCTTCTTAGACAGAGTGGGAGCAGAGAGAGCGCGCTCTTCATTGCTGCTTTGGGATATGCACCAACAATTGTTCCCAGGACACACACCATTGGTCACTACCGGACCAACACCCCATGCTTTGCAAGGGCAGCCATCGAAAGTGAGAATCCGTCTTCGGAGTTTCATTACCGCATGAAGTGTGTTTGCTGTCTGAACACGCGAGGTTGTGAGTAGTTTCTAGTCTCTTATAAAAGTATTTGAACCGACAGAGCGGAGTGAATGCATGGGCTTTAAAACTGGGCACACACGCATGCACATATGCGCACACACACACACACACACACACACACACACACACACACACATACACACAAACACGAACGAACGAAAGTCTACACACATACACACACTCACACATAGGTACACGCAAGTGTACACGCGCACTCACACGCACACGCATACGCACATGCACACAGACACACACGCACACACACACAATCTCTCTCTCTCTCTCTCTCTCTCTTTCTCTTTCTCTCTCTCTCTCACATACACACACATACAATCTCTCTCTCTCTCTCTCTCTCTCTCTCTCTCTCTCTCTCTCTCTCTCTCTCTCCTCCCTCCCTCCCGGCCCCTCTCTCTCCCCCACCCTCTCCCCCACCTTCTCTCTCCAACCCACCAACCCTCTTACTCTCATTCTCTCTTCCCTTCCTCCCCCTTTCCCCAGCCCCCCCCCCCCCCCCCCTCTCTCTCTCTCTCTCTCTCTCTCTCTCTCTCTCTCTCTCTCTCTCTCTCTCTCTCTCTCTTACCACATTTGAATATTTTGCCTCAAGGGCTGAATGTAAGAAAGGCACTACTGCCTAATTCACTACCCTTGTAAAATAAAGTTCGTTCGTTCGTTCGCTCGTTCTCTCTCTCTCTATCTCTCTCTCTCTCTCTCTCTCTCTCTCTCTCTCTCTCTCTCACACACACACATACACACACACACACACACACACACACACACACAAACCATTTCCAATCCTTCCTTTCTAAAAACGCCTCCATCTATTTTCATAAAACAAAGAGAAGTTAAGCAATGCTGCAATGAGACTGAATTTATCAGACCTTTTTGTCGCCTTCTCCTCTCTCTCTCTCGCTCTCTCTCGGCTCATCCCATTGGCGGTTCCCGAGGAGGATGCGCTCTCCCATTGGCTGGGAGCTGCGGAAGCGTTGTAAACAAAGCGAGACCCTGGGCAGGCTGCTGCAGCTGGAGGGATCTGGGTCCTGGGAGTAGTAGAGAGCGTGAGTGAGTGTGTGCGTGTGTGTGCACCGCACAGCAACCCTCCCTCCTTCGCTCTCTCTCTCTCTCTCTCGTCGCAGAAATGGCCTTCATCTTCTCCGGGAAACCCTTCCTTGTCGTCGTCGTCGTCCTCTGCACAAGTAAGCCTTCTGCGTCTGTGGATGGCTGTCGCCTGCTGAGTGTGACGCAGTAGAGAGCTATTGTGTGGCATGGAGGCGATGCTCTGACATGGGGTGGGTCTTGGTGGGAGGGGATGCGGAGGGCAAGAGATGGAGTGTCCATGCTCTTACGTTGAGGAGGTTTTTCCGTCTAGCTTTAGAGCGGCGCTCTGTAAGAAACTCACACTTAGCATGCAGGGTTGGTGGGTTGCTTGGTTGGTTTCGTGTGCTGCTTTCTCTCTTCGTATATGTTTCTGTTTATATATCGTTCTCCTCGTTTCTTTCCTTTCTTTTGCCTAAGTTATTTGTTGCGCAAAGCCTGCATT
>JAWQFJ010000480.1:22500-25000 GCA_034096865.1 Theodoxus fluviatilis
GGATGTGTAGAGGGATGGATAGATGGATGGATGGATGAGTAGATGGATGGATGCATGGATGTGTAGAGGGATGGATAGATGAATGCATGAATGAGTAGATGGATGGATGCATGGATGTGTAGAGGGATGGATAGATGGATGGATGGATGAGTACATGGATGGATGCATGGATGTGTAGAGGGATGGATAGATGGATGCATGGATGAGCAGATGGATGCATGGATGTGCATGGTGATGGATGGATGGATGAATGCGTGCATGGATGGATGTATGGATTGATGCATGGATGTATGCATAGATCGATGTATGGATGGATGCACGGATGGATACGTGGATGGATTGATGCATGGATGGACAGATGGATGGATCGATGGAAGGATGAATGGGTGCATGGATGGATGTATGCATAGATCGATGTATGGATGGATGCATGGATGTATGCATAGATCGATGTATGGATGGATGCACGGATGGATACGTGGATGGATTGATGCATGGATGGACAGATGGATGGATGGATCGATGGATGATGGATGTGCATGGTGATGGATGGATGAATGCGTGCATGGATGGATGTGTGGATGGATGCATGGATGTATGCATAGATCGATGGATGGATGGATGCATGGATGGATACGTGGATGGATTGATGCATGGATGGACAGATGGATGGATGGATCGATGGATGATGGATAGATGGATGCATGGATGTGCATGGTGATGGATGGGTGGATGGATTGATGCATGGATGGACAGATGGATGGATGGATCGATGGATGATGGACAGATGGATCGATGGATGATGGAAGGATGAATGAGTGTATGGATGGATGGATGATGGATGGATGGAAGGATGCATGCATGCATGCATGAATGGATGGATGGATGATGGATGGATGGATGATGGATGGATGGATGGATGCATGGGTGAATGTGTGGATGGATGATTGCGTGGATGGATGGATGCATAGATGAAACATGGATGGATGGACGGATGCATAGATGGATGTATGGATGGTTGGTTAAAGTTGTATGGCCTATGAGACGACAAAAATCATCAGGACAAGTGAGAGTAAACGCAAATTAAGTCACGATTTCCCTAGTTATTCGCCTCTTATGAATCGCGGAGGGAGACGCGGTGGGTACATCATCACCCCCAAACCACGGGGGGGGGGGGGGGGGGCATTTCGATTCGGCAGAAATAGAGAATGCAATTGCATGCTGCTGCTTTGTATCTCTGGTTGACGGGAATGGGGCGAGCGCGCCTCAGAAGCTTTTTGACCAGGGATTCCAGTTGGTAAATACTAATAACAACAACAATACCAGCGCATGAAATCTGGCGGCAGTCGCCGTAGGGAGAACCGCTGTAGCAGACACAACTTCCGGTACCGTTGTTTGCTACCGCTCTCCTCACGTGGTTTCTGAAGTGCCACTCTGAGCAGGGTGGGACATGTGAGTCGAGTCGCGCGAGGTCAGTACAAATGTACTCTCTCTCTCTCTCTTTCTCTCTCTCTCTCTGTCTTTCTCTCTCTCTCTTTTCTCTCTCTCTCTGTCTCCCTCTCTCTCTCACTCTCTTTCTCTCCTGATCTGTCTTTTGTCTCTCTCTCGCTGTCTCTCTTTTTCTCTCTGTCTCTCTCTCTTTTTCTCTCTATCTCTCTCTTTCTCTCCTGATCTGTCTGTCTTTCTGTCTCTCTCTCGCTGTCTCTCTCTGTCTCTTTGTCTCTCTCTCTCTCTTTCTCTCTCTCTCTCTTCTGACATGTCTGTCTTTCTGACTCTCTCTCGCTGTCTCTCTCTGTCTCTCTGTCTCTGTCTCTCGTTCTCTCTCTCTTTCTATTTTTTTCTCTCTTTCTATTTCTCTCTCTGTGTCTCCCCCCTCCCCCCCCTCTCTCTCTCTTTCTATGTCTCAATATCTTTTTTCTATTTTCTCTTTCTGCCTCCCCCCCCCTCTCTCTCTCTCTCTCTCTCTCTCTCTCTCTCTCTCTCGTACGTCGCCACCGAGGCAGGTTGTGTTTTGTCTAAGCTCCCGTTTGATAACCGTACTGTTGGAATGGCCGAGTATAGGATGAGATTCTGCCTACCATCGTCATGAATGCGGTGAGCAAACTTTCGAGAACGCTTTGAACTATTGGCATATTGGTGCAGAATTAGGTAGTACGACTATTACCTTGAAATGAATGAGTCCATCCGCAAGAGAGGGGTGTAGAGCGCATCCACACAGTGACTTCAGCGCCAAGATCAAGAAATCTCCGTCAAAGAAAGCAAGAGATTTCCAGAGACACCAAGAATACCGTCGCAGACGTGATGGACGTTTGCAAGGGAAAGAAGCTGCAGAGATCCTCTCCATGTCGTCGCTCAGAGTGCAGTCTCCCCCTGAATACCTGACACCCCCTACCTCTCCAAAGATGGAACGTTCGAAGATGCAGTCTGTCAGTGACCGACACGCAAGTGTGTCCATCACAGCACCTGAATTTTATACGTTTCCTGCGACTCCAGGAGCTAT
>JAWQFJ010000480.1:32500-45000 GCA_034096865.1 Theodoxus fluviatilis
TTAACTTCACTTCTGTTCATTCATACGGACATTCTACTTCGTTGGTGTTCATCCAAATGGACATTTGACTTCAATGTTACTTAATGATGTACATGCGTATGAACATTTGACTTCATTTGTGTTTATTTATACATACAGTTTACTTCGCTGGTGTTAATGCGTATGGTCAGATTGCTTTAATGGTTTTCATGCTTATGGACATTCTACTTCATTGGTGTTCATTCAGATGGACATTTCACTTCATTGGTGTTATGCATATGGACAGTTTGCTACATTAGTGTTCAGTCACATTGGTGTTCATTCAGATGGACATTCTACTTCATTGGTGTTCATTCAGATGGACATTCTACTTCATTGGTGCTATGCATATGGACAGTTTGCTACATTGTTGTTCAGTCACATTGGTGTTCATTCAGATGGACATTCTACTTCATTGGTGTTCATTCAGATAGACATTTCACTTCATTGGTGTTATGCATATGGACAGTTGGCTACAGTAGTGTTCAGTCACATTGGTGTTCATTCAGATGGACATTCTACTTCATTGGTGTTCATTCAGATGGACATTCTACTTCGTTGGTGTTCATTCACATGGACATTCTACTTCATTTGTGTTCATTCAGATGGACATTTTACTTCATTGGTGTTATGCATATGGACAGATTGCTACATTAGTGTTCAGTCACATTGGTGTTCATTCAGATGGATATTCTACTTCATTGGTGTTCATTCAGATGGACATTCTACTTCATTGGTGTTCATTCAGATGGACATTTCACTTCATTGGTGTTATGCATATGGACAGTTGGCTACATTAGTGTTCAGTCACATTGGTGTTCATTCATATGGTCATTCTACTTCGTTGGTGTTCATTCATATGAGTGTTCATTCATACGGATATTTTACGTTATTTAACTTTTTCATTTCACTTCGTGTTCATTGATATTGACATTTCACTTCATTCATGTGGATGTTATCGCTATGGACATTTCACTTTCTTGGGCTTCATGCATATGGACATTTTAATACATTGGTGTTCATTCAGTTGGACATTTCACGTCATTGGTGTTCATGCATATGGACACTTCATTTTATTTGTGTTCATCCATATGAACATTTCACTTCATTGGTGTTCATTGATGTGATAAATCCTTCCTGTCTTCTCTAGGATTTCCTGTAGGTTGGGGGTAAGAACAGACTCATGGCGTCTACCAACCCGATTCGTAAAAAGCGAATGATTAGGGAATGGTGACTTGATTTACTAGCCAGCTCCTGTGGTTTTCGTGAGCAATGACCTTACACAGCCAACAAAGGCTGAAGGCCGTAAAACTTTATAGTGATTCATTCATTGATTCATTAGTTAATTCATTAGTTGATTAAATTGTTGATTATTTGATTGATTGACCCACCGACCGACCGACCGACCGGACTGACTGGACTGACCTAATCTGACCTGACCTAACTTGACTGACAACCTGACATGACGGACCGACCGACCGCCTTGACTTGACTTGACTGACTGACTGACTGATTCCTTTCTCCCTTCCTTCCTTCATTGATGCATTCATTCATTCATTCATACTTTGAGTTTTTCATTCATTCTTTCTTTCATTCATTTAGTGATTCATTCATTCATTGACCCACTCTTTCTTTCATTCACTCCCAAGGTGTTCCTGAGGTCCCTGAAAAAGCTGGTGTGTCTGGGCAACGACTCCTACTATCCCCTGGACGAGATGGAGACCATCAACATGCGAGGACTGGACAAGTCTATCCTGGGCGTCTCCTCCCCTGGGGATTCAAACCCTCGACCCCAGGGCGGGGCGCCCAACAAGCTGGAGCGTGACGTGGAGGAGCTGTCGCGCCAGGTGCATATGCTGGCCACCAGGTCTGCCATGACAGGCGCCAGGCAGGAAGTGCTCAGCGAGTGGCACCAGGTGGCGCTGGTGATGGACCGCGTCCTTTTCTTCCTCTTCATGCTGGTCTTCCTGATGAGCAGCATCATCTTGCTCACTTAGCTTTCTTTCCCATCCTTTCTGCTCAGGTCGCTTTTGGATTTTTGAGTTGTCTCCCTTTGAAACAAGTAGTCTCCCTTTAGAAGTTGTAATCGTCCCACTGTAGGAGTCGTCTCCTTTAGAAAGCTAGTATATAGATTTCTATATGTGAGACTTCTTTCTGCGGATTTGTTCTTCTTAGAACAATAGAATATCTGTCAAAAGCCTGAGTTACCGCCATTGAAACAATAAATACTCATGTAAAAGGTCGTTTACCTTTGTAGAGTTTTTATTTTATTTTAATCCCCATATTCTCTTTGTGTTGTACATATAGATGGATCTTCTAAAAAATATTACCAGAGTCTGATTAGATAGCGCATCCTTTTGCCAAATGAAACTTCCCACGCTCTCCCACCTTCGCTATACATCACACTTAGAAAGTTCAAGGATCTCTTGTTCAACGTCTTCATTCTTGCGACCTCCTTGCGCGAAAATGTCCTGCACACCTAGACGCGTAGTTCGATGATGATTATTCGATCCATGTGCCGCCTTTTTCTGCCCATGAAAATGTATCGAGCAGCAATATCTGCTAACCAGGCACTCTGTGTTGGGAAGATGGTGAGATGTTTTCTCTGCATAAGGTATTCAATTTGTGGTGGTTTTTATTTCTTTGGAAATTTTTCTTTTTTAATGTGTGTCTCATGACTGACATGATTCACTCTAGAAATTATTTCATCTCGCTCATTCAAACACCACAACTTTCGGTGACAGTTAATTAGGTAACCGGATTCCATTGTGGTTGTGCCTCTGTATTAGAAAATACATCTTTGTTTTAAAGGAATTAGACTCACCTTAACTATTGTTTTTCCCGCAAAGGATTATTGGTCTTTTTATTATGTTTTCCATCCATTATTTTCAAGCATTGTCCCTTTATTTTTTCTCATGTTCCTCCTTTTTCTCGCAATCTTTTGCCTGAATCTCGTCCATCTACATCGAAATTTAGGGGTTTTCCCCCCATTTTAAAAATCTGTCTTTCTTCTTTCCTCGTTATTTTCTCTTCCGTGGACAGTTCTTCACTCTATATCTTCCAAGTGGTTTGGTCACGAGATTTTCGTAGTTGAGAAGACAATTTATTGTAAATAACAGTGTGTTGACAACCTGATGAATTGATTTATTGATAAAAGAGACTGTAACAGAAGTAAGTTGTTTGTTTGGTACTTTTTGAGTTAAACTATTTAATGTATGACTCAACGAGACATTAAACCTCTTATATATATCATGTATCATTAATACCTGCAATGAACTCTTATCTTAATCGTGTTGTGCATTAAAGAGAAAGTACTAAGTATAGGGTGTTTTGGGCACAATATTCGATGATATTTTTACGAATACAACAGGTTAATAAAAAATACTGACTACGGCAAAATTAGTGGTATATTATATCAAACACTTCTTGATCAATTGAAACCTAAGCACTTGCATTCTACGTCTCACTTTGAACGCAGCACGACACACTAGTAACTTACTACGTCACAAAATCCAAGTCACATGACCACCTCATTCAGTCCCGAAAGCGAGCTCACAAATCGACTTTAAACTAAGTTTCACTTTTCTATTTAAAAACTGCGGTGGGGGTTGGCGAGGGGTGGGGTGGGGGGAATGTATTTCAAACAATAAGAGCAGTCTGAACACATGTTTATGGCTGTTTTACTTCTTGTTTTACAAAAAAAGTCGCTGTGAGCGCATGTTAAACGCACATTTTTTCAAGTAATACCTTTATTTGTTCATAATATTTAATGTTTAAAGCTGGTTCTGATATTCATTAACTTTTAACAATATAAAAAGTGATGTCATGATATGGCATTAAAAAAGTAATTGTAAGCCCTTGTAAGACGCACATTTCTATACGTGATAACTTCATTTGGTATTAATGTTTCATGGTTTAGCCTAATATTAATACTCCATTAAATCATTATACTGTTTAAAAAAAGAATTAGATGATGTGGTCAAAGTAGTCATTGTAATCCCACGTTAAACGCACTCATACCGAAGTAACGTCTTTACTTGGACATTAGCTAGTCACCGTTCTGAGTTCCAACATTAACTAGCAAAGCCCGAAATAGATAGCTGTTAACATCCACTTGAACATATTTACCGCTCAAGTTGCAGACTCCGCAATTGCTCACTCAGCTTGAGTCGCCGTTCGTTCATTGATGACCACTTTGTGGTGTCGCATGTTGTACACAAAAGTAATCCATTCCATCTCGACTGACTGTTTGATATCGGCTGTAAATGACGTACCAATATCGTGGTACTGAAATGCATGTTGTTGTGTTGGTATTGACTTTTTGTCAGTGGAAACAAATAAATTATCACTGGCTTGTCGAAAAATATCCTTTGTCATTAGTATCGCAAAAGAGATATGTTGCTTAGAATCGACCCTGATTTACTGCTATGTAGATAAAGCAAGGAGATATGTTTTGTGACAAGTCGTCCTGACATGACAAGTTGTAAGCAAAAGCCTGACATGAAAGATTGATCTTCAAGTACAGTGCGTCCTCTGTAACTTCCTCTGTAACCAGTGAAGATAGCAATGACGTCTCAGTTAAAATGTTCTCGTGGAACTGGGCGGGGAAGTCGCCTCTAAAAATTACACGGAATTCCATGAGGATATTGGTCAAAAGTCAATGTTCTTTCGGCAGTGCTTGGTTAGTGAGAAGAGTTTTGGACTGTCATGATATCAATCCTTCAATAAGCTACAGTCAGTATTCCAAGTACCCAATATCGCAATGTGTCCGTGGAAACTGATATCTCAAACTAAAACGTGGAACATCTAGGAATATGACCTATGACCCTGATCGATACTAAATGCACTTCAAAACGAACAACCTACAGCGAGACGAACTGCGCTAGTTTAGATTGTCATCTGCAAATAGAATTGAGAAGTTAAAAAGATTTGTTCACAAAATCACAAAAAATGAATTGTATTGTCTCAGTCTGCATCATGTTAGAAAATATGCTATTATCCTTGAACAAGTTTATGACTTACACTAAAGGACCTTTGAATATTGCAGCGTTTAGTTGATATGCTGGGTTGACGACTAATGAAGACGCATATGTTAATTACATTTCTGGAGATATGTCGGTTTTGTGGTCATCCAGAGAGAGAGAGAGAGAGAGAGAGAGAGAGAGAGAGAGAGAGAGAGAGGGGGGGGGAGGTTATATTTTTCTCTTTGTATGCATGCACGTATGTCGGTCGGTTGATCTGTCCACGTTTCTGTCCTTGGGCCTGCCAGTAGGAGTGTCTGTGTGCACGTCCTTGCATGAGCTGAAGTGGAAAGGGAAGATCACGTGTAAACTGCTACCTGCAATTCCGCTTTCACGCACGGAGGTGCCCTTTAAACAAGCACGCGTATATTTCTGTGCATGTTTTGAGTGACTCCTCGAGCGCGTTTAGGTGTGTGTGTGCGTGTGTGCGTGCGTGCGTGTGCGTGCGTGTGCGTGCGTGTGTGTGTGTGTTTCAGTGTGGGAGAGTGTGTGTGCGTGTGTGTGTGTGCGCGCGCGCGTGTGTGTGTGTGTGCGTGTGGAAGCGTGCGTGAAAGATTATGTGTGTGTATGTAGGTGTGCGTGCATGCGTGCGGGAATGCGTGCGCGTGCGTGCGTGTGTGTTTCTGTGTGTGTGTGTGTGTTTTCACTTATGACAACAACAAAAAAGTAAAATTACGACGATGAGTTATTGTGTGAACACT
Organism: Theodoxus fluviatilis; assembly: GCA_034096865.1. Classification (NCBI taxonomy): domain Eukaryota; kingdom Metazoa; phylum Mollusca; class Gastropoda; order Cycloneritida; family Neritidae; genus Theodoxus; species Theodoxus fluviatilis. Next base: position 38,241 of record JAWQFJ010000480.1, read on the forward strand.
TTTTTGTTTTCAAAATATTATTCACGCAAGGGTAACAGGTGAAACTCTTATTAGTCTCAGATGAAATGCTATAGAGGAAAATTTACATCCGATTGTGCTGTTTTATCATCCCGGATTCTAAATGAAAACGTGTCATACAATGTTTTTTATGTCAGTAATAAATAGTTAACATTTTGAAAGGATAAACCCTTTTTTTCCTGTGCTTCTGTGTACGCATGTATATGCTGAGCTTTGTCATGTAAATGAATATGTTTATATTAGCTCTTTTTAACGAAATGTTTTAGGTTTTTTTCCTCAAACTCTAATGACCCACAGTTTTTTATACGAGGTAGATTTTTTCCCCTCTCGACTGTTGTTCAAATTCCACTCGTGCCAATTGTATAAAATTTCTCTGGTCCGTGTCTGAGAGACCACGTCTTGCGCCGATGAAAAGTCCCATGTACATAGAAATCCGTGCTCTCCCTTTGCTGTTTTGGAGCCTCGTGTATGTGAAATGACTATCCTTCTTTTCGGCTTATCGAGCCATGCTTTGATGTTTTTGTGCTGGGATTTTGTGTACTGTATTGATGAATGATATTGCATTATTTTCTTTACATTCTTCGACAAACTTTTACAGAATGTTTTCTCAGAAGGGAAATGTGTACATTAATGGCTACCCACATTTACACAGTCTACACTGGCTGCAATGAATAGATCCACTACACGATTTCTTAATCGCGTTTCATATTACAATGAATCAGACGTTTGACGTTGATTTCCTTGTTGACTGGAGTTTGTTCGTTGAAAATTATTGTCACAGTGGCCTTTTGTATAATCGCTTACAAACTTTACGCCACGTTAGTCGTCAATCATCCTGCAAAATGTTACAATCTCTTCGCTTAGTTTAATGCGCCGAAGATGCTGTCTTTATTTAGAGGTTGGAGGAAAGAAGATTACCGTACATTCATGCATTGGAAAATTAATTTTACAGCTTGGAAAGATAGGGTTTTTCAGATCGTTACAGACAAAGCCTAAACATATTTTGAGAATATGTAAACTTACGATGAACACGTTACATTAGTGACTTAACATTTCATTGGTTGAAGTTTGCCTTTGTTTTGTTTTGATTTTTATTATTATTTTTTAATTTTCTATTGGGAGGGGGGGGGGGGGGGGGGTGAGGGGAGGAAAGAATGTGGGTTTTTTCTGAAGCAGCGTCTTTGTATGAAAAAAATGATGTCGTCAATGAATATGCAGATGCAAAATAATGCTGATGCCACTTATGTTCAGAAATAATTCAAATTGTTGAAATGCGGAATTCCAATTGAGATAATTAATCACACAAAAATAGCAGGCAGGTGTTGCTTGGGAGAGCAGGGGATGGGGGTGGGGGGTGGGTGCGCAGAAAGTGGGTAAAGAACGGGTGTTGCGTGCTTGCATGTGTGTTTGTCGGTGCACTTGAGTCGGTGTTAGTGCTTACAGCGCACTCGCGCGCTTATAGGACATTCTCATTAACGTACCCTGCAGGAGTTATCCTCGGCGCTCTCTGTCGAAAAACAACGCGTTAGGTAGAACCACCTAGTTCCGGTCGATTCTCGAAGCGTCTGCAATGAATACTAGATCTTTGCTAGATCGCTCAAAGTACATGTATGTGGGGGTGGAAAACAGTACTGTCATGTAAAGCTCGAATGAGTAGCAGCAGATAACTGTTTAGTTCTGGCTTGAATTGACAATTTCGTTTCCCTGGTCTGGCGAGGACCGAAAATTCACTATCGAGTGGATGAGTGATCAACTTGCCCGCACGGCGTAATGTATAGGCCTAACTTGTAAGATCGGGTCGATGATGACAAGAAAATGGCATTAAAACACACAAAAGTTTCATTACAACTAAAATCACCGATTATATTAATAACTGACCATTTTTACACTTACAGCTAGTACTCAAACTTTACAACGCAAACAAAACACACCTGCGGGGAGTGTCGTGGTCTCGCATCAAAACTCAATGCACGAGTGATCGTTTCACTATCTGATCCGACATGGTATTCCAGCAAACAAGCAACTACTGCAACTTCATGAAGTTATTGAAATCTCAAAGTGTGATGTCAGACATCGATTGACCGAATGAGTTCGACTGCAGCTGCCGGTTGCATTCTCGAACATTTCGTCTGCACTGAATACTATAGATCGCTCAAAGTATGTGAGGGTGGAAAACAGTACTGTGTTATTTGCCATAACCATCGTGGCAAAATTATTGATGGAAAAGTTGTCAAGCTACATGGCATTCCAGCAAACAAGCAACTACTGCAACTTCATGAAGTTATTGAAATCTCAAAGTGTGATGTCAGACATCGATTGACCGATCGAGTTCGACTGCAGCTGCCGAATCAAACGTAAGCGCTGCTCCCAAGCTCGTTTAAGTTGCTTGTGATCGTTTCGCTATCTGATCCGACAATAATTACTAAACATTGATATCAAAAGCACTATTCAAAATTTTTTGGCGGGTGGTCTACCCCGCACAACTAAAATCTACGGTTAATATCATCTCCACAAGCCGAACTACGTGAAGTTATACATTACGTCGAGTGCGCGCAAGTTGATCGACTCGATGATAGTGAATTTTCGGTCCTCGCCAGACCAGGGAAACGAAATTGTCAATTCAAGCCAGAACTAAACAGTTATCTGCTGCTACTCATTCGAGCTTTACATGAAACATTATATCACACTAGCTCGATCGTCTGCTGGCGTAGTGACTATGGTTCGATCGCGTTCGTCTGCTAGCCAGCTAAGTACGTACGGTGAGGTTTGTTTACTTATCTTCTGTGGGTTTTGTGCAGAAAGTATACGTTAAAACAGTCTAATATGACTATTTTCGATTAGTTTTTAATCTAATTAATCTTTTTGCATGCTTTAATGTCATCCTTTTGCCACGATCTAGCGATCATCCCATGAGCTTCTATTTTTACCAGTCTACCGGAACTAGTGGAAGTAAAGGGACAAAACTCGGGCTGATTTTCCGTTTCAGAAAAGAGAATGTCCTATACACATGTGTACGTGTGCGCGCACGTGGGCATACTTTTGCGCATGTGTGGTCAGCGCGTGTAAAGAGTGCGTGAGCGCATCTGGAACGAGTCTGCAAATCTGCTTACGTCAGCATAGACGTGGAGTTTCCAGAGATCATGTGTTTGGATGCAGCTTGACGGCCAGTGTTCTTGCAAGGTCTTGGGGCACACACAGTTCCCGACCACGTAACAGCGCCAGAGCATGAGTCGGGTTGAGTTGGGGAGGAGACTCGAAAGCAACAACTGAGTAGGGAGGTATATCAGAGGGAAAGCCACCCATATAAAAAAATTATATAGAAATTTCTATAGAATTCTATAGATTTCTATAGAATTCTATAGAATTCTATAGAAATCTATAGAAATTTCTATAGAAAATTTTGATGTGGGCAGAACGACTATCTCAATTCAGTATTTGTAGAGGCACCAAAAATGATTATTTATACATCACTAATAACAGTGAGAAATGGAAGAAGAAAACATTTTTTTAACAATGTGAACTTCGCCATACTTTCAAGTAACCTGTCACCGTTTCGTTTCGTTTGTCTCGGTATGTAACTGCAGCTTTAGAAAACTATTCCTGCGTACAGGGTCATGTTTCAGTCTTTCCGTGCGGCCCAGTTTTACTGCTGCCCTCGTGTCGTACATGCAAAAAGACTGACTAGCTTTAGCATGTCTCGAATTTCCCTAGCGATATACATAACGCGATGGCATATATATGTAAACCAGATGCGTGGACAAACTGTCAGTGCTAATACGCTCTTTGTTATGGTCTCGCCCACACAAGACGCTGTTCAATCATTTTTGTTTTAATACACTTACAGGAAGGAGCTCTTTGTATCTAATCATTCTCCAAATCTCATCGATTTTTACAGTATGAAAATTAAGTACGATATATTGTTCAATACGAAGGATTTTTCCTTGACCTTTATCTTAGGATTTCATCAGGTGGTTTTATATCCATGTGTATGTATTGTTGTCTGTTAATAAACTGTTTCGTGCTAAGTTTTTTGTTTTGTATTTCTTTGGTGTGGTGTATGTCGGAAGTTGTATTGGTGGTTGTGGTAATGATGACAGAGGTAAAGTTAGAAATGGTGGTGACGGTGGTAATGGTGATGGTGGTGATGATGGCGGTGGTAGAGATAGTGAAGGTGGTAATGGTTGAGTTGATGATGGCGGTGGTAGAGATAAGTACAGTGATAGTGGAGGTGGTGATGATGATGGTGGGGTAGAGGTCGTGAAGGTGGTAGTGGTTGGGTTGATGATGGCGGTGGTATATATAAGTATAATGATAGTGGAGGTGGTGAAGGTGGTAATGGTTTTGGAGGTGATGATTGCGGTAATAGAGGTGGTGGCGGTGGTAGTGGCGACGACGATGGTTGTAGAGGTAGTGAAGGTGGTAATGGTGGTGGTGATGATGATGGTGGGGTAGAGGTAATGAAAGTGGTAATGGTTGTGGAGGTGATGATAGCGGTAATAGAGGTGGTCGCTGTGGTAGTGGTGAGGACGAAGGTGATAGAGATGGTGAAGGTGGTGGTGGTGATGAAGAGAGCGGTGGTACAGGAAGTGAAGGTGGTAATGGTGGTGGCGGTGATGAATAGGGCTGTGGTCAGGAAGTGAAGGTGGTAATGGTTGTGGCGGTGATGAATAGAGCGGTGGTACAGGAAGTGAAGGTGGTAATGGTTGTGGCGGTGATGAATAGAGCGGTGGTACAGGAAGTGAAGGTGGTAATGGTTGTGGAGGGGATGATAGCGGTAGTAGAGGTGGTGGCTGTGGTAGTGGTGAAGACGACGGTGATACAGATGGTGAAGGTGGTAATGGTGGTGGTGGTAGGAGTGGTGATGAAGAGAGCGGTGGTACAGGAAGTGTAAGTGGTGGTGGTGATGGTGGTGATGTTGTCGGTGGTAGATATAGTGAAGGTAATGATGGCAATTGTATTTCATATTTATTATTATACATTAGAGTCTTGTCAACAGTTCCAGGACAACAGTAGTGATATACAGCAGAATGTTTACTCAGCAGGGATTATAACTCCTACATTATCTTTCTTGAAAGTTGCCACGTAGTAACCTTTTTAGTCAGGAAGGATGATGTGGATAGATAAATTACATTGGGCTCTCTGCTGGACACATATGATAACAATTATCATAAATACCTACACGCAAACAAAGAGAAAAAATGTCCACTCAGTAGCACCTCGCTGTGGTCAGTAGTTCAAGTCCTAATACCTTTCTGACTACAAAAGTTCATGGTTGGTTTGAGGTGGAGTTTTTCTCTCTCTTTTCTCTTTCTTTTTATCTTCGAGGCACGCAGACGTTCTGTATTCAGTGTGTGTATCAGTGTGTGTATCAGTGTGTGTATCAGAGTGTGTATCAGTGTGTGTATCAGTGTGTATATCAGTGTGTGTATCAGAGTGTGTATTAGTGTGTGTATCAGAGTGTGTATCGGAACTTCAGTTTGCTGTTTTTCATCCGCTCTGCAAACACTTCGTCGAACTTCCGACTTTGTTCTTCCGACATCCAGTTTTTCCAGTCCCCAACCTCACCTGGAAAGACAATGGGTTATCGTCAGCATCATTGCTATACTTGAATCAGCTGTCAAGATGAGATGTTGCTGACGGTTGTGACTGAATGATCTAACTCTGTTCCGATGTCACCCAGCAGCCTCCTTGGCTGCTTGGGGTCGCCCCTGGCTGAGCTACTGGAGCAGGCCCCGAAAGCCCTGCAGGCAGATGTTCTGGTGGATGAGGGGGGCTTCGAGCGCCTTCGGTTGTATGTCACTCTTGCATCCCAACTGAGAAAATAAACTGTCGGGTCGGAGATGTAAGTAGCGCTTATCATCACGTTATCGTCACCAGTCCGTGCTCTGATCCTACTGTCAATAGATATTTTACTGATCAAAATGCCCAGCTTTCAAAAGAGATGAAAGATTCACCAATATTTCCGGAGAATAGGACTAGACTGTAGGCGGCGATAGCATGACAAAAATATCAGCCGCACCAGTTTTAGCTGTGGATAATATACGATGGCACTGCCACACGCATTTCCTCGACTTCCATCATGGCGGCGACGCCGGCCCCGCTCAACGAGGAGCTAGGAACTCGAATCAAACCATGGCGTTGTTACAGAGACCAACAGAACTTCCACTCCCACTCTCACTGGAATTCAGTGGACTGTGAAAAGAACATTGTAATCATTTCTAATATTATTTCAATTCATGATTTTATGTTTCAAGGGCTGCATACACATTGTTCATCTTCCAGTGGCCCGAGATCTAAATAGTAACACCTCTCTCTCTCTCTCTCTCTCTCTCTCTCTCTCTCTCTTTGATACAGCCATGTCCAGTTTCAATAATATATACGAATGTAACAGAGATGGCAATACATCTAAGATATTTGAGCATTTATTTTCAAATATGATGTAAATGACTTAGTTTTCTTACATTGTAATGCGCCCCAAACTAACACAAAGATCACTGAGTACATTTTTATATATTCGTTGTTTCTCGTTGAGAGAGATTTAAGCTGACGCCATATTGGAGGTCGACGCCCGAACTGTGTGTGATGTATAGGATGATGGCGATGATGAAGATGCTGATGTCAACGGCGGCGGCGAGGACGACGACGACGACGACGACAATGACGACGACGACGACGACGATGATGATGATGATGATGATGATGATGATGATGATGATGATGATGATGATGATGATGATGATGA
>JAWQFJ010000480.1:50000-53840 GCA_034096865.1 Theodoxus fluviatilis
CCTCTTTCCTTCCTCTGGCCGTTTTCCCACGAGTCAAAGGATGACCACTCCCTTCAAACTTCAAGTACTTTTCCTCGTAGTGGCTCTGGCAGGCCTGCCGGAATCGCCCGGTGTGCAGAGTCTCAACCGGGGGAACTTCTAGCGGTGTGCCTCCATCATCTGCTCCTTCAGGTTGGGCCTGGCAGTCTTGGAGAGCTCCAGCACTGGTCCCTCAAGCTGCTTCGGCACCAGCGGGAATTTCCTTTGATACTTCCTTGGCGACATGCTGGTGCGGGGCATTAAGGAATATGCATGCTCTGAAGACATGGTACCATGGCTGCTGGTGATTGTCTCTTTGGCTTCAACAGTCCGGTCCAGGTCGGACGGGTGGGGGACCTGGTTTCCTTGCTTATCCTCATGCTCACGGTAGAGGATCTGCCTCATCATCCGACATTGCGTCGGCCTAGTGTCATCGGATTTCTGAGCGAACCCGCGCAGCTTCTCTAGGGTTGTATCAGACTGTTGCTTAGCGGCGAGCTTTTCCGGAGTGACGTCACCCAGCATAGATTGTCTCAGTTGACAAGCAGCTTCTCCGCGTGCTCTCCGTGCCCTTGTCTGAACTGGCGAGGCAGTCACTCGCACTGGTATAGGTTTTTCACCTCCTTCAGGATCATGCCAGCTATTTCCCAGGATGACGGGTAGCGACGAGTCGTCAATCACTATTACTTCCGTGCTACCTGAGAAGAAGTCAGCAACGAGTTGGACTCTAGCAAGAGGGTGTGATCGCGTCCCGTGAACGGACTGCACTAGGATCTCTTGTCCCGTGTAATCTTGTGGAAAGACGAGGTGTGATGGAACGAGAATCCGGTCGCTTCCAGTGTCTCTTATTGCATTCACCTCTCTCCCGTTTACCGTCACCTTCCGGTTGTGAACAGGAAAGCAGACCCTGCTGTCAAAGGTAGTCCCCACAGATACGAAGTGTACCTGGGTGACCTGCTCCCTGGGTTTCAGTGTCCTGTTCAGAGATGGGCAACGACGTTTAACATGCCCGGGATCACCGCAATGCCAACACCCGGCCGCTTCTAGTACTCCCCTTGGAGCTGTCGTGTCCCTTTCATTCACTGGAGACAGGTGTCGTGGCGATCCCTTGCCCTGACTACTCCCCATGGGTGCTGGAACCTCAGTGGCCAACCTGGCCTCCAAATGCCGGTCCGCAATGTCAGCCACCGTCTCTACGTCGTTGGGAGCTTTAGTTCGCACTGCCGTGGCTAGACCCGCGTTCATCGTCTCGTAGAGCTGTTCTTGGAGCACGAGATCGGCTAGGTCATCAAACGTTTCCTTTTTCCCAGCTCTTGCCATCCACCTCTTCAGCAGAGTTTTCAGCCGTAGTAGAGCCTGATGGAAGGTTTCGTTCGCGTCTCGTCTAGCCTGACGAAATCTCTTCCGGTAGGATTCGGCAGTGAGGTGAAACCGGGTTTGAAGAGCCTTCTTGACCTCCTCATACTTTTGTAGTTCTTGCAGAGACAACGCAGCCAGCGTTTCTCCTGCTGTACCATCCATTAAGGCCATAAGCGCCCTTCCCCAGGTGTCCTCTGGCCACTCCTCTCCCTGCGCGATGGTCTCGAACCGGGTCAAGTAGATATCCAAATCGTCTCCTGGCTTGAATCTGGGTGGTTCCAATTTTACTTGAGCTAGGGTAGCCTTAGGTTCGCGAGTCTGAGCTTGCCTCCCGATCAACTCTGCGAGTGTCTGACGCCAGCATTCCATGTCTTCTTTTCTTTGTTGCAGTTCGCGTTCTTCCCTTTCGCGTTCTCGTTGTTCCCTTTCGCGTTCTCGTTCTTCCCGTCGCTGCATTTCTCGTTCTCTTTCCAACCTGTCTCGTTGCTCCTTCTCTTCCCTTTCTTTCCGTTCTATTTCTCGTTCCATACGTTCCTTCTCTTCCCTTCGCTGCTCCCTCTCTTCCCTCTCCCTCCGTTCCTTCGCTTCTCTTTTATCAAGGTACTGCAACATTGCCAGCCACTGAAGCTGTGAGCCACCATCGCCTTCACGTTTCGCTGGAAGCTCTCCTGGTATCGGCTTTTCTTTCTCTGGCCTCGCCCCCAGACCTTGTAACCGCGGCGTTTCTCCTCTGGGTTCTGGCACATACTGTCGAGTGGGAGTGGCGACGACGGGAGAAGTACTCGCCAGAACGGAACCCGGTATTGCGGCATCACCCAATCTAGGCGACTCTGGTGGCCCTTTCGCTGCCCTACCTCTTGTAACTCTCCCTGCATCAGCCATAATGCCAGTTCTCTAACCCCGAAAAGTCAATACGCGGAGCAGTCAAGACGCGCAGAGATATGGGTTCAAGGTCAAACACAGGTAAGCAAGCATGCAGATACAAAAACCCTCAAAGTCGTAAAAAAAAACAACCAAAACAAACCCGACAAATATCACAGTGAGAAACACATGTGCATACATGAATTGAATCCCTATAAATCAGGTAAACAACAAATCATGGACAACGAGGCAATCTCCCGGACGAGCCCCCAATCTGTCACGGCCCGGGTGGTTGACTGCTGATGTAAAAGCAGTCCCGTGCAGATATTTATGTTTTAAAGGGAAAATCGCATGATTGTCCAACAACCTAACACTATTCAAAACAACGCCACACCAGACATAAATCAAATATAACAATTTAATAACATAATACAAGGAAGAACCAGTCAATGCAAATATAATTTCACACCCACCATTATGCCAGAACACTCCAGCACAAATCCACAACAAAAATCTCTCCACAGAATAAACAACAATCACAAACCTACAAAAGCTCCCCAAAGCACAAACAATACTTTCATAACATAATACAAGAAAAAAAACCAGTCAATGCAAATATAACTTCACACCTCACTTCACAACCACCATTATGCCAGAACACTCCAGCACAAATCTACAACAAAATTTCTCCACAGAATAAACAACAAGCACAAACCCACAACAAAAGCTCCCCAAAGCACAAGCAATACTTTCAACTCAAATCAATGATTATCACTCCAACACACCAATTGGAATCTGCTAGAATTTTCCAGCAACAAGTTTACAACAATTCTTGTCAAGGAACAAACAACCAAAACCTCTAATTACCACAATTATTCCTACAATGTTCCAAAACCACTTCAAAGTGCAAGTCACCCCCTCATGAACGTCAACACGAGTCCACAACGTTCAAATCCGTCAGCCGTGACGGCCCTGCACCCATACTATAGGCGCACACAAGAAAAAGAATGAGGGACTTGCCTTCCTGGAAGCTTGGCGCTGTCAGTGACGCTGACTTCGTCAGCAGACGTCAGACCCCCGCAGACACAGCAAGACTAACATGAGATTAAATTACAAAGAAGATCAGCCTGTGAACCATCACAATGTCACCGTTAAAGGCCCGACGACGAGACACCAAGAAAAAACATTCCCCTCCTTACAACACCAGTAAGGAGACCGGCAAACCAAAACCAGGTCTTGCCCACCGGGCGCAAACGGCCCCCTGAGACACCGCTCAGCAAGAAATCACACACCCACAACCAGACCGGTAAGCCAAACCCAGGCCTTACCTACCGGGCACAGCGGCCCTCGGAGACGCGGCACCAACACACAGCGACGAAAAGTCTTGCTTCCAAAAGTTCCCTCGTTAGCGAAATACACGACCCTATATATAGGGTTCATTCACGCAAAAATAAATGTTTTGCACGTTCTGCCACATGGCGACTCGCATTGCACGTGCGACACGGTGCAGTTTAGCAAGTGCTGACACTGCAAAACCGCTTAAAGGTGCATTGTCCAGGACTGGGAGTGGACTTAAAGCCCTACCACTTCTTTGAGTCGTGA
>JAWQFJ010000481.1:5000-17500 GCA_034096865.1 Theodoxus fluviatilis
TAGGTGGTTCACATATTTTGTGTGCATGTGTGAGTGTGTGTGTGTGTGTGAATGTGTGCATACGTGTGCAAGAATGTGTGTGTGCGTGCATGCGTGCATGTGTATGTGTGTGTGCGTGTATGTGTGTGTGTGCGCGTGCGCGTGTTTTGACATCATTGATCTCACCCAAGTAGGCCTACATGAAATAAAACTAAACTTGACGAAAAGTGTGAGACATGTAGATGAGTTACAGGTATCATTCTGGAGGCGATACTGAGTGCAATGATTCAAACCATATGTACCGATGATGTAGTTACTTGCAATAGCACTTGCAATCTGTCATTTAATTCACCCTTTCCCAGTAAGACAACTGCATGGAAATGCAATGACATTGTGGCTAAGCACATTGATTCTACTGTAAATATGTTGAGACGTCAGCACTTTGGCCTGGGGTTGCGAACTTTTCCCCCCATAATATTTATTCAGAAAGGGGAGTATACATATACAGCTGACCAAAACTTTGCACAGAAACAACAGTTAATCTGCAAGAGCTGGCTGATAGCCTGTCATCAGCAGCCCGCACCTTTGGTCTCACCATCAGTTTGCAAAAGACAGCGGTAATACTTCAGTCAGCACCTGGACAAGAAGTCTCAGAACCGGTCATCAAGATCAATGGCTCAGAATTGCGGGCGGTGGACTCCTTCGCGTACCTAGGGAGCTGTCTCACATCTGGCTGCAGCTTGGACAGGGAGATCTCCAATCGGCTTGCAAAGGCAGGGGCATCCCTTGGACGGCTCTGGAATCGAGTGTGGAATGAACGCAGCCTAACAGTTCAAACGCAAAATGCAGTCTACAAGGCCGTTGTCCTGACATCGTTGCTTTACGGCTGTGAGACTTGGACGGTGTACAGCAGGCAGCTCAGGACCCTCGACCAGTTCCATCTAAGATGCCTCTGAAAAATCACGAAAATATCCTGGGAAGACAGAGCTCCCAACACAGAGGTTGCTGCAGCGGGCCCAAATCTGGGGCATAGAGGCGCTCATCATGAAGGCCCAGCTGCGTTTGGTCGGTCATGACATGAGGATGAGCGACATCCGCCTTCCCAAAATGATCTTCCTCTCTGAGCTGGCTGATGGTGCAAGGACCCCTGGAGGTCCAACCAAACGCTACAAAGACGGCATAAGGGCCACTCTCAAAGCTTGCAGGATCAGTTTCTCAGGCTGGGAGTCCCTGGCTGCGGACCGTGGCGCCTGGCGCTCGGCGGCTGCCCAGGGTGTAGCGGCTTTTGAGGAGCGGCGCCTGCAGAGATTGGACAGCAAGCGTGCTGCCCAGAAAGAAAGGAGGTTGGACCCTACTACTGCTGTTGCATGCCCGGAGTGCAGTTGCTCATGTGCATCGCAGTTCGGGCTGCAATCCCACCTTCGGAGTCATTGAGGTCATCGTCGCCCGCGATGGACATGTATGTATGTATGTATGTATGTATGTATGTATGTATGTATGTATGTATGTATGTATGTATGTATGTATGTATTTTGGCTGTGACTTGAAAGTCTGTATTGAAGGAGATTTCCTCAGTCTGTCTGGGATATCGTTCCAGAGTTTTGGTCCAGCATACGAGGATGCTCTTTCTCCAGATCTCTTGGTGTTGTAGCGTGGCACATGGAGTAATGACTGCGCCGAAGATCTGAGATCCCTCACAGGCTTATAAGTCTTGAGGAGCTCAACCAGATACAGCGGGGCCAAACCATTGACGCACTTGAACACATGACACAGTGTTTTGAACACAATACGTTGGTGGACAGGCAGCCAGTGTAGCTCTCGAAGGATGGGTGTTATGTGAGAACGACTAGGTGGACGTTTCACTATACGTGCTGCGGTGTTCTGCACCTGTTGAAGTCTTCGGAGATATTCTTGGGTTTCACCTAGCAGAAGGCTATTGCAGTAATCAAGATTTGACATCACCAACGTCAATACAAGAGTTGTGGCCGATTTTTCAGTCAGGCATTGTCTGATACTTGAGATACGATGGAGCTGCCAGTAGGAGGAAGAGATCGTTCTGCTTACGTGTGGCCCCATAGAAAAAAGCTCATCGATCTTTACGCCAAGATATGTCACACATCTTGACGAGGGGACCTCGACTCCCGAAATGGAGATGTTAGTTTCTTGGAACAACTGAACATGTGCCTTAGAACCGATGATGATGAATTCTGTTTTGTCTTCAAGAAGATGTGTTGAGGTGGGAATTATCCACAGCCTGGTTGCATGCTCCTCAGGGAATTTCAATTTCCATTGGGGTGACCAAGGGATAAAAGTGTGCTGTTTGAGTACTAATAATAACATACAAGATGAAAGCCACATCATGAAAATAGGCTCCAAAGATGGGGGTGAAATATTCTGTGAAGTCAACAGTTTCGATCTGGTTTATTTGCAAGCCTGAGTGCTTTCTCCTTCCATTTTCTTCCTGGCATAGCTTGTGCATACATTTTTTCATGCATGTCTCTGTGTGTGCACGTTTGAGTGTGTGTGTGTGTGTGTGTGTGTGTGTGTGTGAGTGTCTGTGTGTGTGTGTGTGTGTGTGTGTGTGTGTGTCTGTCTGTGTGTGTCTGTGTGTGTATGCAAATGTGCAAGCCACATCCAATGACACCATCCATATCTTGGTTTTGTGCACTCAGCGCGACATGCAAGTGCAACCAACATCTGAAGCTGCTCGATGCCCACATCAATTAGCTGGAACCTCTCAAGACCGGGATTCTGGAGCCTGCTCCAGCAGCTGAGCCACAAGCATCCTCAAGCAGCCACAGAGACTGCTGGGGTGGCATTGGGACAGGCTGAGATCATTCAGGTCCAACTGTGCAGATTCTTATTCTGTATTTTTCCCATGGCTCTTTGCTGCAACCCCACTTTTTATTTTGGTTGCCTTATTCCATGAACAGGAATGACTGTTTCTTGCAAACTGTTGTACATCTGTTATCACAAACTTTCATACAAAAACGAAAAAAGTTTTTTTTTAATAATCAGTTTTAATGAATCACACAATAGTGTCCCTTGACCTCATCAAAGTTCTCATAACAACACTGTACATCATAGAGTTTTACGCACTCTTCCTGTATCCAATGTCTTCATTGGCAGACAGTAATAGATGTAATAAAATTTCGTCTTTGTTCAATGAATTACCACCAGTCAAATTACCAAGTAATGATGCTACTGGTACTCATTCAATATCACATTATTATTAATCACATTACAACTATTCATCACACTTAAAGTTAATGTATTTGTTCATCACACTTAAAGTGAATATATTTGACAAAAACTAGAGTTTCCTTCAGATTATAAAAAACAAGTCCCTCAAGCAATCTTTAAATTGCTTTACAAGTCAAATTCTTCCAAAACCAAAGAGTTCCTCACTCTGATAAAGATACAAATACATATGAGAAGAGCATGCCTGATATTTCAATGAAAAAATCATCCATTTCAGTTGCAGATCTTGAAGGCCCAGAAGGCACCTGCCCAAAGCCACCTGCCTTACAATCATCCCGTCACTCAATTTGCCAGAGAGGAAAACCTTAATCCAGAGAATCAAGTGCCACATTAACAAGAACAAAAAGTTAACAAAAATAGGATTCATGCAGAGCTATCACACCATACTTCCAGGGATCAAAGAGCACAGATCAACGAGTCTCCCCTATTTTCCACTCCACTGAAATTGGACTCAACAACAACTGTCCTAGCACACCGCTTACAAATGGCTAACCTCCTGGCATAGGCATAAAGTACAGCAAACAAAAATCACAACATTCACCATCAAAACTATTGCTGCAAAACTTTCTATCACTCATGCACCTCACAGCTGCAGGAAGGAATGAAACGCCAAGTCTGGGTTCAGCCTTGGGTCCATGCAGAGAAGACCATTGGGCAGGATGAACAGCCAGCCACCACAAGGCCATCACTAGAGGACAGGGGAAGACAATCAAGACTTCCTTGCTGGGAGTTTGCCATTGAGAATGCTGTAGATGTCATCCAAGCTCATCCTGCAACTCTCCACAAAGTCGTCCACGTTGTTGGCAGGATAGCTGGTCACATTGAATCCTATCCTGTTGTCTTCTATTGAGTACCCTGGAACAAAGAAGCATGAGATGTTGAACACAGATTTCTGCATGGTGCAAAAATGTACTTTTTCAGTCGGTTTGTAACTCTCTGTACATCTTCCTTTCTGAGCAACAGTGCATATGCCTGCCTGCCCATCTGTCCGTCCATTTGAGTAGCTGTGTTCAATCAGAGCGGCTGCAAATGTGGATGTCCATCAATCTTCCAGGGCTGGTATGCAGAACAACCTGATATCTATTATGTCCAAAAGGCCCAATCCTGCTGAAAGCTAAGGGCGCAAGAAGCCCTCCAACAGTCTTGCATGCAGGAGCCAACTTTGGGTCTCTTGACAGCTTTCTAAAAATAGACGAGGGAATCCCCTCTGATTCCGGAGAAAGTGAGGGGAGGTGAGACAATATGTTTGAATAGATTTTAATGATGAGGCATCTCTCAAGCCCACCAGTGATTTTGAACAGTGATTGCATTATATGTCCAAAATTGAGTTGGGTATGTTCACTTCTGCCAGATTTACTAATTTCCCTACTCTTTTAAAATGTCAGTCATCTGCACTTGGCCATGGTAGCTTATGCACTCCATTACTGTTTGTTTAAGCAGAAAATGAAGGGAAATCAGACAACGTGTCTGAATAGATTTCAATGATGAATGAGCATATCAAGGGTATAGAACAGTCTTTTTACAAAAATGTCCAAAATGGAACATACAAATAGTGAGATGTTGGATGCTGCGAGCACCTATAAAGTCATCATTGTGATGTGCAGATGTGTCCTGCGTATGGAAATATCCCCCTTGTTGCACCAATTGACAGCACCAGGTTGATTGTGCCACTATCCTGCTCTCCTGCACACCAGCCCAGCTCTGTGTGTATGCATGTCAATGAGTATCTACATGCATTAGTCCCAAAGTCTATTGTCTGTATGTCAGTCTGTCTTTGCTTGCCTGCCTATCTTTCCATCTGTCTCTTTGTCAATCTGTCCACTTGTCTGTCAGACTGTCCATCTATCTGTCCATCCCATCATCCATTATCTATCCCTTCATCAATTGTCCATCCATCCATCTGTCTGTTTACCTTTGTGTCTGCTTCTGTGTTTGCCTATGTGACTGTCAGTCCATCCATCCATCCATCCATCCATCCATCCATCCATCCATCCATCCATCCATCCATCCATCCATCCATCCATCCATCCATCCATCCATCCATCCATCCATCCATCCATGTGTCCAACCATCTGTTTCACTGCCTCTGCTTGAGACTTACGTCTACATCCAACAAACCCCATCCCCCATTTACTTCACTCTCCCAACGTTTGATTCTTATCAGTAAAATGGTGCTAACTTTCCGTTCAAGGGTCAAGATGCACAGAATTGTTATTCACACATATGTTAAAAAACAACAATAATTGTGGTAGAACATCAAAGTTATTCATCATTTTCCCCATAAAAACAAGTATACATTGGGCTGAGAGCAAGGAAAAGCTGGTGACCCTTGAGGAATAGAGATACCACTGTTCTTAACCCATTGCTTACGCAGCGCAAGCACGTGTTGCGATGACGCCAACACCCTTTGGCTACGTAGCGCAAGTACGTGTTGCGGTCGCCGTAATGAATTTTTCCTATCTCCGTTTCTGTTTCAAGGGAAGTAAATCGTACAGCTCTTTGTTCTCTATCCAATGTGTGTTCGCTGGAGTTACCTTTTCTTTAGTATAGTCCCCATGAGAAAGCTAGATGTAGTAGAAGCTACGCTCACCCTACGTCGTGTTTATGCGCTTGTCGACATGGCGTCGCGTTGTCGAAGAAGATCGAGCGGTGATGAAAATGACGAAGTATTAGAAGTGTGGATGGAAGAAGGGTCTGATACTGAAGATCTAGGTTGATATTGGACTTCTGAAGAAGATCTTGATGATTCTGATGCGGAAATAGTCCCAGTCAACGAGAATGAAGCGGTGGCTCGACTTCGTGACTGACACTAAGTGACAGCGAAGACGCCGTCGCCGTCAGAGAGAGAGGAAGAGATAGAATCGGTGTTTACAGAGGACACAGACATCGATTCGGATGCAGAGGATGCCGAAAACCTTCTCTACTCCTCCAATGAACTGTACCACACAAAAGATGACTATGCCAAGTAGGGCGCCTTCTTTCTCTCAGAAGGCCATTCTGAGATTTTCTTCTATTCAGACAGAGACAGATTGCAGTGAGTAAGTGTATATTTTCTGATTTCACCTCTCTGACTTGCTAAAAAAAATCATTTTCAAGCATTTTTTTATCCTGTAGTCAATCATTCATCAATATAGTTTGATGTGGAAATACTGATTTCAGAACTGTTGTGCAAAATCTATCTCTTGACTATTAGTACAATACATTAGGTGTAAAAAAAAAAGAAAATCAAAATTGCATGTACCTGGTGTTTAAAAAAAAATTCCCCAATTTTCTTACTGCATATTGTAACTATCCAGCACTTCAGCTAGAAAGTGCAAATGATTTTCTTTCTTGTGGTACCAAATATTAAACAGTTATTCCAAATTTGGACTTTGTACGATTTTTGAAAACTTAAAAAAACACTGCGTACAGAGGTAAATTTCCTAATGCTATCCTTGCGTAAGCAATGAGTTAAAACAACAACAACAGCAACAGTAATGTAAGCAGACTCACCAATGCCAAACCCATCTGGCACCACTGGGGCAAACCCTCCGATGACGACAGCGGGGTCTGACAGCGTGGAGGTGGAGAGGATGATGTGGTTGATGAAGGCATAGTTGGGGTCGGTGAAGATGTCGGGGTGCTTCCCGTACTTGGTTGCAATGGTTCGGAGGGCGAAAAGGTGACGGTCAAACCCCTGACCTGTTCAAGAGAGATTATCATACAGCCCCTGTTGCCTAGATACATCCCTCATCAGCTGGATTTCTGTGGTCACTGTGCTTTCGGGGCCTGCTCCAGTAGCACAAGCACAGCCGACCCCAAGCAGCACTTCTGTGCCACCGGGAGGTATCTCTCTATTGTGACATCAAGCCTGTTTAGGCCTCACGTGCCTTCTCCAAATCTACAGTGAGGCAGCTTCAGCAGTGCTTTGCAGTTTCTTCAGTACCGCGTTTACCCGCCTCGCCTCTGCACCCAGGCCTCTCAGCAGCCTAACCATGGACCCACCAATGAATCCCCTACATTCCACCTCAACAGAGAGAACACGACATGCCCAATCTTCTGCCCTACGCTGCTCGCAGAGTTCATCATAGCGTGTTTGCTTCCTTTCATGGGCCCATGCTAGGTTAGCATGCTATGTTAGCAAGCAGATACCTTGTACAGAGCACGACATGGCTGCAGCCTCACTGTCCGTGACAACACGAAGGAAGAGGATGAATAACATACAGCTAGAGACTGCAGGACTGCAAATAAAACTTACAAACACATGCCCATTGACCATGATTTATCAAAACAGCAAATCTCTACTCCATTTCTAACTAAACAATCAAAAAAGGGAACAAGATATTATTCTTTAGTATCAAATGTGTTTGTACACTTAAAACCTGCTCTAGGGACTAACCTCTCATTACTACGAGAACATTTCTCTGCATACACGTAATTCATTAGGCCGAATCATGTGAAAAGGCATCATCAGTATCATCATCATCATTGTCATCGTCATCATCACCATCATCACCATCATCACCATCACCATCACCATCATCATCATCATCATCATCATGATCACCATAATCATGTTTCACCCACATTCATACAAATGTCATCATTTTGAAGAGCAGCATCAAAGATCATCCCTTGTGAAAATTCATCACACTTTTTAATGAAGATAACATTTCAGGTTGTAAACTATCATTTCCCCAAATAAATGAGTTCAAACTAGACATATCATACACGAATGTGGACTGTCTGCTTAGTCAAACTAAGCAAATGAAAACCAGATTCATCTCTGGAGTGAAAAGAGTGTGCTGTGCTCATTAGATGTACATGTGTACTTGAATCAAGCTTCCCTTATCTTGATGTTTAAACAAACCCAGATTTTTCCCGCCCCAGGGATAGAACCATGGCACTGCGCCTCGCACATCGTCCAACCCCAAAGCATGCTCGCCCATCTCCGCCTGTCTAAAGACATGGTTTCAACAAGCCAGTAGAGGCTGAGGGGCTGACCATGTACTCATGCAAGAGGGGAGAGCACTGGGGGGTGGGCTGGCAGGAGCTGGTGTATATTATAAACAATATCTTGACAATGTGGGATGTCATACTGGCTGCAATCCTGTGTTGTTAGCTTTGGTTCAACATCTACGATGGACCGAAGCAAAAGGACAAAAAGTATTCACAGGAACTTCCCATCCCTTCAAACTTGATGACACTCATAACAACTCTCAGTTTATCCTTTGTAGCCTTGTCATACCAATGCAGGAGCTCGCTAAAGCTAGATATATTTACATTCAGCCAACAACAAAATAGTTCTTAAAGTAACCTGTCTGACCCTAATTTTTCCAGCCAACCCTACACTTTTTTTTTAATGAAAAAAGGAAAACCATTGACGTAAACAACAAACTGCATGCTGTCCAATCTTCCCTATGAGCACTATCTATGAGAAAGAGTGTTTTCAGTAAAAGATGAATTTTGGTTTATGTTTACATGAATCTACTGAAAACACGAAATTTCTTAAAACATACCCACACACACAAGCAAATGTGTACAGCCTAAATCTGACTTCCTTAAACAGAATAAGAAGGGGAAAGCCCATACTACTCACATGCTTGACCTTGACCTTTACATGATATTGACCTTCAGGTGACCTTCAAGGTCAAGGTCAAACAACTAAACCTAGCAATGACATCATACACTAAGAAATGCTTTACACATTTTTCCTACCAAAATACATGTGGCCTTGACCCAAGGTCAAGGTCATCCAAGGTCATGCAACACAAAGCTGTTAATTCAAGACATAGGAAGCACAATGGTGCTTATTGGCACTTTCTACCTTGAGATATGGTCACTTTTAGTGGTTCACTACCCCATTTTGGTCACATTTCATAAGGGTCAAAGTGACCTTGACCTTGATGATATGTGACCAAATGTGTCTCATGATGAAAGTATAACATGTGCCCCACATAATTATTAAGTTTGAAACAGTTATCTTCCATAGTTCAGGGTCAAGGTCACTTCAAAATATGTGTGCAATCCAACTTTGAAGAGCTCCTGTGACCTTGACGCAAGGTCAACCAAACTGGTATCAAAAAATAGGACTTACTTTGCCCTATATACCATATATAGGTAAGGTATCCAATCTCAAAAACTTCAGAGAAAATTGAGATAATGTGAAAAATGGCTGTTTTTTAGACAACATTAATGGCCCCTGCAACCTTGACCTTGAAGCAAGGTCAAGTCACTATATATGTTTTTTGAGGCCGTGTCATCATACACCATCATGCCAAATTGGGTGTTGTTAGACTTAATAGTCTCCGAGAAAAATCCAACGTTAAAGTTTTTTACGGACGAAACGGGTGAGTACATAGACTCACTTTTGCTTCGCATGTGAGTCAAAAATACATATATTAAGTCAGGTCTACCTACCAACTCTTTTCTCTGTGTGTGTGTGTGTGTGTGTGTGTGTGTGTGTGTGTGTGTGTGTGTGTGTGTGTGTGTGTGCGTGTGTGTGCGTGTGTGTGTGTGTGTGTGTTATTCTAGATACAACTTAGGTTTTTTCTCTTATTATTATCAAGCATTTCTTTCAACAAGCCAGCACTAAGCAGGACCCCAATCCTGGACTCACCCATGGCGGCCTCCTTCACCAGCTTGTTGTGGGTGGCTGAGCACTTCTGCAGGGCTTTTTGCAGCTCCTCCACCGATGTGGAGGGGTTGGGGCCGTACAGCATGCGACAGACCGCCAATGTGTCACCGGTGCATGGCCGCACGGTTTCCGTTCTGCCGTGCTTGAAAGCTGCTGTACTGCAGGACTCGTATGTTCCCACAGTCTTCCCATGCATGCGGTAGTACGCCATCTGCACGGAATAGAAAAACAATCCTTGAGGCAAGATCTAAGAATGCTGAACTCCAATGGACTATTGTTGAAATTTGCATGATGAGATGGGTAACACGTTAGGATGAAGATTTCATTGGAATTTTTTTTTTTTAAGTAAGTGTACATTTTTTCTACAAAAACAATCCTAGAAAAAAAAAATGTTTTCTTTGGTATTCCTCATTCAAAGTTTATGTACACATACAACTACAAATACATCTTTTCCCTAAATTCACAAGCTACCTGTATCTTATCATACAAGGAAAATTAACTCATTCAAGACGCAGAATTTCTAGTGCGTCTGTTCCCTGAAATCGCAGGAAAATGGACCAAGTTTGAAAAATCGTAGTAAAATAAATACTGTAGCTACAAAGCTAAACTTGGTATGGCTAGAAAGTAGAAAGGTCTTTCTTTGCCAAAACTAGCCAAATGCTGCACTTTGTCAAGCTAAGAAAACACTACACTTGCCATGACAGTAAGTAGACCCACTATTTTGAAAAACATGACTTTCACCCAGCTCTCTTTCTCAGAGTGCCCACTGCTTGTTTCTTGGTCTAGAGCTCTAAAAAAAAAGTGAACTTCAAAAAATGGCACAAAAACACACTGGAGAAATTTTGTGATGATTGGGATTTTTAGTCCTGAGTTACAATCAATATTAGCCTTCAATGAAGTACCGATAATGGCGAGGTTGACCTCGTTTCAGCCAGCAAGACAGCTTCGCTATCGATCCTCGCTCTCTGATACCTCATAATTAGCAAGAGGAAAATCACTACTATCATCATCATCATGAAAGGGATCATCATAAAAACACACTGGAGAAATTTTGTGATGATTGTGTATATTAGTCCTGAGTTACAACCAATATGAGCCTACAATGAACTACCGAACAGCTGATAGCGAGATCGACTAGTTTCAGCTACCATGACAACTTCGCTCTCTTTCCTCACTCTCTGATACCTCATCATTAGCGAGAGGAAAATCAGCATGAAAGGGATCATCTACATCAGTTCCTATCTCACACAAAGCATCCACTTCAGCATCAGAACCCTCCTCAACAGCAATTTCCACTCGCTCACGCACCTCGCGCTGCGATCGACGCTACGCCGCCATCGCTGTTTACTTCGTGCCTCGTAGTGCATTGCTGATAAAGGTTATGGTCTGGCCGGGAAAGATCTATGTGTTGATCTAAAGCTGGCAAACTATAGTACAGAGACGAATTCAAGACTAGACTACTTCCCTAAACCATATTTTCCTTGTTGTAAGGGAGCAAATATATGCTAATGTGGTAGGCTCAATTGAGCCTACGCGTCGCGAACGACTACGTTTGGCCCGAAGGCTCATATGAGCCTACGCGTCGCGAATGAGTTAATCCTAAAGAGCACTCACAGGATTTTAAACAAGTCATCCCATTTGCCTCTCTGTGCATTGTCCATTTGTCTGTCCATTCATTCATTCATCTTACCAGTTACGCAAACATAGCCTCATACATGCTGTCAGGTGAATATGCTCTGGAAGAACATGTACATATTTGTATGAAAATAAGTATACAGACAACATGTGTTCATGCAAACACACTCACTCACATGCATGCACAAACACACATACACACACACATTCGCACAAACACACACACACACACATACGCACGCACGCACGCAAGCACACACACACACACACACACAAACAAACACACACATATAGACACACAAACACACACACACACACACACACACACACACACACACACACAGAGTTAAAAAAACACACACACATAGACACACACACACACACATAGACACACACACACACACACACACACACACACATAGACACACACACACACAAACACACACACACAACACACACATACACACACAACACACACGCACACACACACGCAAACACACACACACAAACACACACACACCTGAATTGCAAGCTGCATGATGGAGTCGGGACTGAGTTTGTTCTTCTTGACGAATTTCTTGTTGAAGACATGGTACTGCAGATGGGACAGGGAGAGAGGACTGGTCAGCTTGACAAAGTTTTCCCTCGCTTTGCCAATCATCGCCTCCAGCTTCTCATTCAACCTGAACTCTGTCACGAGAAAGTGAAATGCAAAACAAATATGAATTGGATGATCGCCAGATTTGACAAACATATATTGCACACCTTGTTACAAGTAGTATTAAAAGATTATCAATCTTTTCTTTGGCTCGTTAAATGTCTAGGGTACTTCTTACTACTTGGCACCTTCCAATCAAACATTCACACAAGGATGACGTATGGACGCAAATGATGACTGGGATTCCTAAATCAAAGTTCAAATTCAGCTTTAATCAATAATAATCAAATTGGTCAAGAGTGATAATTATTACACAATAATTAATAAGGCATGGTGATACTGAAACGCATT